>JASDQU010502011.1:24357-68568 GCA_032191745.1 Picea mariana
TCGAGGCTCTCAGATGTCTACTTTTAGGTTTTTACTTTTCAATGTACATTTGAAAGATGACACCAAAAAATGGCTCAGATTTTTTTACCATTATGGAATAATATCCTTTGAGAACTACCCACAATGTGGCTTGTTTGTACTTTCTTATATATTTAATAGATAATTATCTACTTACGAAAGAAAAAATATGATTATGTCTTCAACCCAACATTTGAGTCACTATCAATGCTATTGGATTCTTCAAAAAACTTCAAATGAATTAACTTGAAAGAATATGTAACTTACTACTAAAATTTATTGTAATAGAATTATTCCTTTATATGGCAATCCACTTGGATTAGAACTGAGACTGGCCAAAAAAATTATCTTTAATTACTTTGACAAATTCCATTTAGCAATTTAACGTCTTAAGTTTTGATATGTCACCCAACAAAATAATTCCCTTGTTTCATATTATTATTAATAATAATATTATTATTTCAAAAATTATTATTATTATTTTAATTTCAAGAAAAAAGATAAGTTGATTTGAAATATTTAATTCTAGAAAATTAAATATAAAAAATTACCGTTAATAATCCATTCAAGGAAACCTTTTATTGATAATATAGCAAGTTAATCTTCCTCCAAAGACTTGTCCCCCTTAATCGAATTTCCTTCCACATTAATACTCTCCTTCTTCCTCCTCTTAGTATATTTGTAAGAATGGGTGCGTTCCTTTTCCTCCAAGAGACATGTATAAGATTTGGTTCATTTTTGTCTTAATAAAAGCCAATTTTTTTTTTACTATAGTCTGCCAGAGCCACCGCTTTCTGTATTTGTTTTTTTTTTTATTTTCATCTAAATATTTGTACAAAATTTCCAAATCATCGAGCTGTATGATGATTCCTGGTCTACTTCTGTTCCAAGCAAGAAGTGGACTCCCTTCAAAACAATCCAATGGAGGAGGTATTTAGGCTATACCCTAAAATGATATAAAATAGCTTCCCCAGACAAACAAGATGGTTTTTTTTAAATGTGGAGCTGAAGAAGCTCGGGGTTTAAAATAAGGCACCCACGATGTCACTGTGGCCGCCAAGTTCTGCACCGCCATCTACGAACTTTACTGACAGATAGACAGGTGATATACATGCTAACAACTAACACTGGTACAGAACAAATGACTTGGACTTCCAGAAATAGCTTAGAGTTCTGCCAATCTTCCTGGAGGTTGTCTTACACAATCTTCTTTTTCCTCCTTTGGACAAGTTTTCTGGATTCATTGTTGTTGCCTCTGTATTACATATACCTACCTTGGGAGAAGTAGACAGCCATGAAGCATCCCTTTGCCGTTGTTCTCTGAAGTGCTGTAGCAGCTTCTGTGCTTTGTCCCTTCCCCATGAGCTTCCATTCACAGAAAGAGTTACTAAGGAGGGAATCACACCTTCTTGTAAAACCAATTGACAGTGCTGAGAGCTATTTGTGCACAACAACAATAGTGTAGCTGCAGCTTGTTCTTGTTGTTTAGGGGTGCCTGTTTCAAGTAGCTCTGCAATGGCCACAATGCAACCATCCGTTTCGGCAATTGCTTCTCTTCCTTCTTCAACAGTTGCTAGGTTATAAAAAATGGAAATACATATTTCTGTACAATCAACTTCACCAGCACCGAGAAGATGAACAATCTTCCAAACAGCTCCCGCAGATACCATTCTAGACTTATTTCCAACAAATGTCGATAAATTATATAAGGTATCTAAGGCATCCTGTCTACACAGGTAAGAATCTGAATCTAGAAGTTCAATGAGACGTGGAATTGCCCCTGAGGAACCAATGCTAGCTTTATTGTCATCACAACTTGACAGCACCAGCAGAACTGCTACTGCTGCTCCAGCTCTTTCTGAATCAAGAAGAACCAACAACAGCGGTAGGATTCCTGATGATAGCATCGATGCCTTGTTCCTACAAAATACAATTCAGGAATACTCTTAGTCAAACTTATTAGAAATGCAAACAAAAGATTGCACAAGATGCCAGCTCAAAACGTCAGAAAAATGCTATCATCTGTATGATTGTAGTTGCCTACCTATTATTGTTAACAGCGATGTTAAATAGTGCTAAAGCTCCAGTTTCTTGTGCTTTAATATCTGACGCATCTATTGCAGACCGCAAGAAACTCACAAGAGCAGGGATGAAATCACTGGCACCCATATATGAGCGAGCCTCATTGTCATCCTTAGACAAGATCCTTACCTCCTCTGCAGCTGCGCACTGCAGTTGCAGACATGGTTTATTGAGGTTTCCAAGCAACCTTTCATACTTTATACTACTATCTTCTACTTTTTCTGAGTTCACTATATCATGGGGCATAGAAGGATCTACATCACTGGTTTGAACTGATTCCCCATTTAGGTGCATAATTGGCAATTCCAAAAAGTTGTTATTCCCAAGGGTGGCAGTTGATATTCTACCCATATCCCCCTCATCAAAGGATGTAACTTGGGGATCTTCCAATGGTTCTACCTTGACTCTTTTCAGCCGATTATCATCAATACATTTAATAGAACCTGATTGATCCCATCTCCAGTATATCAGTGGCAAAGGAGGTGGAGAGGGTGGTTCTGGAACTTTGATTCCATGTTTCTCACACCAACTGGCAATCAGGCCTTTGACACAGTAGTTGGGAGTTACACCTAGATATGATAACTTTTGCTGAGTTTTCGGGCACATATCATGACCTTCACTGAACCACTTCTCTATGCAGACTCGTTCATATGTTTGTCCAGAGGAAATAATCACAGGGTCAGACATCAATTTCAAGGAAATTGGACATCTGAATTCTTCAGGAAGTCCTGGCAGCATGCCTACTGAGTTTCCAGAAGTTTTCTTGGTTTCCAAATCCAATGAATGAAGTTTGGATTCTTGCTGATCACTCTTTCTTCCATTCATGTTAGGTTCCTCTACAGAATTTCTCCCTGATGGGGAACATGCATCTGAGTTCTGAGCATCAACATTATCCATAGATGCATTTCTAAATAGCTTGCTATATTTTCTGAGCAGATGCAGGAGATAAAAAATGATAGATTCCTTCCTCTTGTCTTCCTCACAGCGGGATTTATCAAGCTGCCTCTTCAGACCTCTTTTTTCAATCGACACAGCTCTTGAAGATACTATGCCCAGCCTCATAGCTGCACGATGAAAAGTTTCTAGTTCTGATATGTCATTTAAACCACTGGGATCCTTGTTCTGCCTCAGCAATGTAATAACACTATCACCAATTTCCTTTTCTGAAGGCTCAAGTGCAAATTTTGTTTTCTCAAGCTCCTTGAAAATTTCAGCAATCTGCACAAGACATATGACCTTTGCTAAAGTTTAATCATGACATGATACGATGCTACTATGAGTATTTCCTTTTTTGCAGTTGTGCTAAGATGAAAAAAACAAAAACAAAAACATCGTTATACGATTCACTAGAAATTGTAATAGTTCACTCCCATGAACAGTGGAGGTGAAAGTTAAGTTTAACTCAAATTAGAATAGAAAATAAAATAATAATGTATGGAAGAACAACAATGCCTGTATAGTGATCAACAGACAGAAAAGGAATATAGCTTAAGTTGTATTGTTGCACTTCATCTAGTCATCAGTCTTATTTCAGAAATGCAGGCCTTAAATGAAGTTATGAAAATATATAGAGATCACTTTGAAGCTACGTACCTGCCAGGCTAAGGAATCTGGTACAAGAACTTCAAGACGCTGTAAACTTTGAAACAAGTCGTCCTTGATCCTTTCAAATTTTGCCAATAGTGCATCCCCTGTAATTGCCTGACCATGAAGCACACAATGTGAGGCATATTTATATCTTACTAATGCACCATTCAATCAGCTTAGAAAAACTCCATAGACTTCACACATTTAATATTTGATAACATAAATGTCTGAATCACACATACTATATGAAATTTAGTATCTTGGCTTTTTCATGAGGAAAAGAAAAACCGAAAAAGTTTAAGGTGATCAGAATACACTAGGAAGCTTTTCAATTGGGCAATGTAAAATTTCTCCCTGACAAGCAAATAGATTGTCACTTTTCTGCCTTGGTTTACAGGGGAGTTAGACATCTGTTGTTGCCAATTTTAAGTTTGCAATGTTTCCTAAATTAGGGAATTATAGAATAAAATTACATACCAAGTAGAGTTTGCTGCAGTCTGCACAGTGTCGAAGAAGGGATTTGGCCTTTTCAAGTGCTAAATGAAAGGCACATAGGGCCTGAATACCTGACTTACGCCTTGGACGTGCTGCTTCCATTGCAGGAAATATTTTCATCATTTTAATCACAAGCCTAGCAAGTTGCCTGCACATTTCTCCATGTAACTGCACATGGTGAGGATATATCTGTAAGTAAAAATTCTCTCCCTCTCTCTCAAATTTGATGTTGAATTTTAATTAAAAACCGAAAAGTGAAAAAAGATTTTAAAAGTAAATTTTCATCTAGTTTTGAAATGCATGTTTGTCACTAATTGCCTTGCTATGGATGGCTATCAACCAACACTTAACAGTGCTGCCAACTATACAAATTCTTGGATTTCATATACATTGGTTAAAATTCAATTTCCCTCAGGTCCAGCTTGAATCCTTCCTGCATTACAGACATGCATCCTTGTGCTGGACTTATAATATATGGCCTGACCACCCTCAGAATTGGAACTCCATTGAACTGGTGAATTAATTTCACTGTTTGGTAAAGCCCTTGGAAATGGTTTGAAAATACTGGTACCTATCACAATACTTGGAACAACTAAACCTTAAAAAACAGATGTGAACCAATACTCTACAGTTAACTATTTGTTAAAAGATAGAGATATAGACATGCTAAAGCAAAAAAATGCAAAGAAACAATATTGACCAGTGTCTCTCTCTGCATGGCAAAAAGAGTAACACGCAACCAAACTCAAAAACGAAGAGCACCAATAAAGAATATATTTTTTAAAAGTTAAAAAACACATACCAACTTTGTGATATCTCAGAAGGTGTGTGCTAGGGTTCGGTGCTGGTGTGAGTGCAGAGTGGTTCCATGGCGGCGCCAGGGGGCGGGGTGGCCGCCCCCCCCTCCCTCAAAGACGGCCGAAGATGCCTTCCGCAGGCTTGTAAACAGCAGAGGGAAGAAGTCTTCCCCTCCCGTGATTCCGAAATTCATTAAGAAGTTGGAGGAAATTCCGGAAATCATTTTACTCGAAGAGAATCCAATGAAAATTGCTTTGGCTCTGGCCCAAAAAGGGCTCGTGGGTCAGTTCATGGGCCTTTGGTCATCTGCCAAAACTACGGACGACTGGATCCAACGGAATTGGAAACCAAATCTGGAACACGGAGTTACCTGCTACCCGGTTGGAAGAGGGTTCTTTGTGTTCAAGTTCATCTCAAAAGAAGATCGGGATTTAATATTCAGGAATGGCCCCTATTTTATGGGGACGCAGGGCCTATATTTGAACAAATGGACACCCGACTTTGATCCATTGGTGGATACGCCTAAGGAAATGCCGGTGTGGGTCAGATTACCAAACCTTCCGATGCACTGCTGGGATTTCGAATCATTGCAAAGGATAGGGAACGGAGTTGGCAGGTTCATTGACAGAGCTGACAACAAAGGACAATACACCTGCGCCAGAATCTGCGTGGAAGTCGATCTGGAGGCAGGGCTCCCTGAAGCAGTAAAACTAACAGTTGGTTCTTGGACTCATTATCAGAAACTTGACTATGAGCACCTGCCCTTCAAGTGTAGGAATTGTCAGGAGCATGGACACTTCCAAAGAAACTGTCCCAAAATGCAAACCAATGGGAAAGAGGACGCAGAAGGCTGGTAGAAAGTGAAGAGAGGGAAAAACTCATACAATGCTAAAAGCAAGGACAAAAGGAACCAGGAACCACCAAAGGACGGTAACCCATCACATATCGCTCAAGAAGCCCCAAAAGAGCAGCAAACCTCCACAAAAGAACCAAAAGGAGAGAAAATCCAAACGCCTTTGGCTCCAGTTGAACCAATCTCACCCACCAAGAGTTCCAGTCCGAATAAAGAGAACATCAGCTTGAATACGAATACAGATGTGGAAAACCCGGAAGAGGAAGGCACATAAGTAAACAGCCCGAAAGGAACATCTGATCAGCCAAAGAGAGGAAGGAAGACTGAGAAGAAAAGAAGGGAAGAGCAATCATATAAGAAAGTGGCTCAAGGCACACAGTACACAATCCTAGAGATGGTGAATACCAGATCGGGGGMGAAACCGGGGAAGACACCGAAAGGTGGGCTCCCTCTCCATCCAGGCAAATAATGCAATACGTCTCCTGGAATTGCAGAGGACTTGGAAGCAAACTGAAAGAAGAAGCCTTGAGGGATTTAGTAAGGCTTGTAAGACCAGAAGTCCTCCTAATCCAGGAGACGAAATTGGAGRRGGAAGAACTCCTAAGGGTAAGMAACACATTCTGGAAGAAAGGCCCTRGAAGGGCAGTAAGCGCTAGAGGAGCCTCGGGGGGRTTGGCMACACTCTDGGACTCCGCAAAACYTGAGCTAGTYGAAGAAGCAGGAACCACCCATTGGTTATTTACCAAGCTGYACCATAAAGRATYTGGACATCTRRTAAGTCTYTTTAACCTRTATGTCCCTGTCTCAGTTAATGAAAAGAAAGAATGYTGGGATTCTTTAAGATCGTTTCTTAATAGGCAAAATACCGAGAATYTAGTCGTGGCAGGTGATCTAAATGTCACCCTTTCGCTGGCTGAGAAGAAAGGGGGTTCTATAGTCCGGGACCCCGCTAGAGAATGGGTAGAAGATCTGATGTCGGAATGGGAGTTGGAAGATATTCCTCCAACCAACGGGAAATTTACATGGTCCAACAAAAGATTAGGACCAGGTCACATAGCAGCCAGGCTTGATCGCTTCCTTATCCAGTCCTCCTTCCTTACCTTTGGACTGATGGCTACCTCCAAGATTCTCCCTCATTACACCTCTGACCATAAACCCATTTCCCTATCCCTTCTTCCTGGTTCTGTTCTAGGCCCCATTCCGTTTAGATTCAGCCCACTTTGGACAGGTCAAGTCGAATTCCTCAACCTGGTTCAAAACTCTTGGATTGCTCCTATCACTGGCTCCCCCTTCTTCGTGTGGGAAGAGAAGCTTAGAAGACTCAAAATTAATCTAAAAATGTGGGCCAAAAACCTAGGCTCACCCTTGGACGAAAGGAAAAGAGTGCAGATAACCCTGGAAAGACATCATTTGGTTATGGAAGAAGCCCATGTCACCCAGGAACTCCTTAACCGGGAATCCGAAATTCAAAGTAAGTATCATAAAAGCTGCAGGGAAGAAGAAATCTATTGGAGAATCAAATCAAGGGCGTTATGGCTCCAAGATGGAGACAAGAACACAGCTTTCTTCCATAAGCAAACTCAAGCAAGGATAAACTACAACTCCATCAGTGAGATTCAATGGCAGGACCAAGTTTTCAAGGATTCCAAAAGCATAAAGGAGGCGGCTCATTCCTATTTCAAAAATCTTTACTCAGCTCCCGATATGGAGGACTTGGATCTGAACTCCTATCCGTTATCAGAAGTTCCAGCTCTGGTCACCGAAGAAGAGAATTGGACGCTGAACAGTCCTATCAGTGTTAACGAAATCAGGAAAGTTGTTTTCAATATGAATCCAGATAAGGCGCCTGGGTCGGACGGTTTCACAGCTCGCTTCTATATTCTCTGTTGGGATATCATCAAAAAGGATTTATGCATAATGGTCACGAAATCCCAGAACTGTAACAAGTTGGGCGGCAGCACAAACTCTTCTTTCTTAGCCCTCATTCCAAAAGAAAAAGGGGCTAAAAGCTTCAACAGATTCAGACTGATATCCCTCTGTAACACGAGTTACAAAATTATCACCAAAATAATGGCTAACAGGCTCAAAAGAATTCTGCCAAAATTGATTCCGGAAAATCAAGGAGGGTTTGTAAAAGGGAGACAAATTCTAGATAACATTATTTTAGTTCAAGAAGCCATCCATACCAGCTGCAAAAAAAAAGAGAAGGGCATGGTAGTCAAGCTGGATCTAGCCAATGCTTTCGACAGAGTCAGACATGAATTTTTGTTTGCAGTCATGAGAAATTTTGGGTTTAATCAGAAGTTCATCGGGTGGGTTAAGGCCTGTATCACAGCTCCTTCGCCCCTCTGATAAATGGACGCCCTGCCAAGTTTTTTCAGGCCTCAAGAGGGCTAAGGCAAGGATGCCTGCTCTCCCCTGTGCTCTATGTCTTACAAGCCTCGGTGGTAAGTTTCCAACTGCAGAGCTGTCTCCAAAACAGAACCCTACCAGGCATCAGAGTAGTCCCTTCAATCCAGGAGGTTAGCCATGCTCAGTTCGCAGATGACACCCTCTTATTGGGTGGTGCCAACCTCAAGACAGCAAGGAACTTCAAATCAGAACTCGACCTCTACAAAGCTTGCTCTGGCAACGAAATAAATTACCACAAGAGTAAGATTTTCGGTTGGAACTGTAACCCTTGTGAACTGCTGCAAATAGGGCGTATCCTTGAGATGGAAGGTATAACAACCTGGGACAACTTTATCTATCTGGGGATCCCAATCTTCAAAGCCCAAGCTAAGGTTGTGCACTGGCTGGCCATGGTGGATAAACTCAAAAACAAGATTCAAGCATGGGGAGCAAATTGGCTCAACAAAGCAAGTAAAGTGGTGCTGATGAACTCCGTCATTACCAGTCTACCTATTTATCAGTGCTCGGTGCTTCTTGCCCCCAAAACTATAACAAATAAAATCGATGAATTGCTCCGGAGATTTCTGTGGGAAGGAGGCAAAAATTGTGAGAGGAAACTCCACTTAGTTAAATGGGACAAGGTCAAGAAGCCAAAATTGGAAGGGGGTCTTAGTATAAGAGATGTGGCTGTACATAACCTTGCTATGGGAGGCAAGCTACTTTGGAGAATGATTACTGGGAAAAGAACCTGGAGTAAGCAAATACTCAGGAAAAAATATTTCATAGGCGATAGGGAGCGATGTCTAGAGAGGCCTGCAAAAGTGCAGAATGGCTCCCCGATCTTCAACTTGTGCCAGAGAGCTCTGTCTTTCTTTCAGCCAAAACTTACCTGGATCCCGGGAAACGGTTCAAAAATTCGGATCTAGGAGGACTCCATTCTTGGAGATCAACCCCTCACAGGGTTAAGAGAAACAGGGAATATCGGTGACTGGCTCTTGGCCAACAACTGCAGAACGCTTTGGGACATTTCCCTCTGGAAGAATGATGACAAACAATCCTGGAAAGGCTGGAATCTAGGGAGCTATCCGGAAGAGCTCCAAGAAGAAGCAGCGCTTCTTCTAGACTTCCTTCAAGGGAAGTCGCCAATTAGTGCAAGGTCCAAAGATAAGCGAGGCTGGGGCTCAGAGACAGGGTTATACATAGCAGCAGCGGGCTATAAGGCAGTTCTTGATGTTCCATGGGTCCCTCCTAATCCAAGTCCGTGGAAAGCACTTTGGAATTTTCCCTCAATTCCCAAAGTTGACCTCTTTGCTTGGACCCTGATCCACAACAGCATTTTAACTTTTGATAATCTTAAGAGGAAAGACTGGGAAGGGCCCTCTCGCTGTCCCCTGTGTCTCCAGGAAGAAGAAACCACTGCGCACCTCCTTTTCTCTTGTGAGTTCTCCAAAGAAGCTTGGAGCCTCCTAATAGGTTCAGTCGCCACTAACCTTCCCACCTCGGCCTCGGAGCTTCTAAGTANAATTCCCAAAGTTGACCTCTTTGCTTGGACCCTGATCCACAAAAGCATTTTAACTTTTGATAATCTTAAGAGGAAAGGCTGGGAAGGGCCCTCTCGCTGTCCCCTGTGTCTCCAGGAAGAAGAAACCACTGCGCACCTCCTTTTCTCTTGTGAGTTCTCCAAAGAAGCTTGGGGCCTCCTAATAGGTTCAGTCGCCACTAACCTTCCCACCTCGGCCTCGGAGCTTCTAAGTAGTTGGCTGTCCTTTTCCCCGTTTGATCTGAGCAAGAAGAACCTCCTCAAAACCGTCTAGATGTGGATCCCCAAATTCCTATGCTGGAAGATTTGGTTGGAGAGGAATAACAGAGTTTTCAAAGGTGAAAGAAGACTACCATCCCAGGTGGCTATTAAAGCCAGGACTATGATTTCAGAAGCCTTAACTGTGAAGACCGCTATCCGGAACTCGACACCCCTCTCGGAGGAAGAAGGAAGGTGGCTCAAGGAATCCAGCCAAGCCCAACCTGACACCAATCAAATCAAATCTCTGCAAAAAAGGAACTGGGAGATAAGGATGGAAGAACAGGAATTTCTGAAGTGGAGATCGTCGCTCGACGAGTGGTGTCTCTTCTTCGATGGGGCCTCCAAGGGAAACCCCGGTCAGGCAGGGGGAGGGGGAATAATCCTCGAACCCACCGGCAAACTTCACTGGTCGTATGCATGGGGCTTAGGCTATGCCTCTAATAACCAAGCGGAATTCCTAGCACTTTGGCAAGGTCTCACTCAGGTGTTAAAAATGGGAATCCAGAAAATCATGATTTTTGGAGACTCAAAACAGGTAGTTGATGCGTTGAACACTAAAAAGATCCCTAAGAATATAAATTTGGCTCAAGTGTACAAGAAAACTCTCCTTCTCCTAGCGTAGCTCAGGGAATATAAATTTTATCATGTGTTGAGATCTCTGAACGGACAGGCCGACAAGGAAGCAAATTGTGGTACCTTTCTAAGTAAAGGCCATCTGAAGGTTAATGGGGAAGCATCCCATCATACCATTCCCTAAGCCTATAGACAATCGCGACATGGCTCTTCACATGGGCAAGGCGACTGTCTGGAAGGACACCAGATCCAACAAAGCTCCGGTGGGACGGGCGAAATCTCAGAACAGAGATTCGAAGTCAGGCTCAGCCCGAGGGGGATCACGAGACGGGGAAGGCGATTTAGATTTTAAGGGGCGACCTCTCGGTGCAAACCCTTATCCCTGAAGACAGACACGCGATCTCCCTGTGCATAAGGGAAAACAAGAATCTCAGAAGCAGTAGATATGGAGTCGGCCTCCAAGCCATCTCTCACCCCGAAGGAACGAATTGAGCTGATCAGAGCAGAGCTGGAAAGTATCAGAGCGTCCACGAACCAGAGAAAATGGGAAATACTTAATATGGAAATGCAGGAAATTAGGGAGGATCTATCAGAAGAAATTCAGACGGGGCTGAAGGACGCGGCCAATCTGATGGGCGACCTGGGGAAGCGCCTCTGCAAACTGGAGCAACAAGTTGAAGAGCTCACTAAGGCATTAAGCAAGATATCCGAAGCGACTGCTGAGGCAGCCTCCAAAGTCGGGTAAGGAAGTCTCTCGGTGGAGGGCTTGAACCGCTCGCCCCTAGTGTTTTAAGGATCTCCAGCAGGTTTATTGTACCGTTAGCTAGTAGTTTAAGCTCCCAGTAGTTGGGGTTTCATCGGCATTTAGAATCTGGTTTGTAAGTAAGGATATGCACACAGGATAGAAGTTGGGTAACAGAGAACAGCTCTGATTTTGAATTGTAAGGGTTGGCAGCCCCCTCTGCCACTTATTAAATAAAGCTTCATAACCGTTTCTGTTAAAAAAAAAAAAAAAAACACATTTTAGGAAATGAAAGAGAAATTATAATAATGTCAAAGAAAAAAGCAGTGCATGAGACATAAATGAGGAGTGCAACTACTCCTGAGTGCTTCGTGGTTATTTGTGCCTCGCAACCATTAAAAAGCCATAGATACCAAGATGGGAATTCTTCCACACAACAAATCAAATTCACTAAATCCTTTCCAATTCAACCTTCAATTTCTCTTGCTAATTTTTAGATACTAACAGCACATGAGCAAGAATGCATTGTAATAACTGTTTGTTTATACCTTAGCATCATTAGCAGCTGACAAGAATTGCTCTACAGCAGCATCCATTGTCCCCATCCAATTAAAAGGCAGAGCCAAACTGCATTACTTTAACATGCAACCTGCCAACAAAACAACATGAGCACAACATCTCTACCTGGGTGTGTGAGAAAATTCTGCAACTGAATTTTCCATGGTAAGCTAAACCATTTTCAGAATTATCAGATTATGTCTCCTAAGATCCTTCATTCCAAATGAAATTACATTTTAAGAAACAGGCGAGAAGATAAGCAACAAAGGAAAACAGGTTATACACATCTTATGAGTGTTGCACCCCTTTTCTATGTTAGGAGCTATGCCCATGGACTGGGCAATGCAAGATCAAAATCTGGTTATTTCTATCTTCTCTTTGTTATTATGAATTATGTTCCAGAGCTGAAAGCTTGAATGTGTTGTATTTTTAAGCGTTAGATTAAGGGTCCACAGCATTTACATGTTGTATTTATAAGGAGCAGAGATGCAATATTTTCAATTTTGATGAGAATACTGTAAGTGTTCTGTTCAATAATGCAGGAAGACACAATGCTGAAGAGAACAAACACAGAAATAAAAAACCAGAACAGATCTGCTTACTTTTCATTCTCCAGGCATGTGCTTTTATAGTGTTTACAAAATAACTATGTCGCACGGCAACCAGTCCCTGCCCAAAAAAAAACATACCTTCCGTTTCGGCATTTCAGGGACTTGGGGGACCCTATGAAACGTCCCCAAACTGCAAGGGACTTCAATGGGGGCTTGCTGGACGTACGTCCCCAAGACATTCCTAGCAGATTTCAGTGATGTTCCGGACAGATTTTGGAGACATTCCAGACAGATTTCGGGGATGTTCTAGGCAGATTTTGGGGATATTTGGGCATGTATATTCAGTTTTGACAATGGACATTGATGATTGGACAATATGATCATTTTTCCATCCATTTTTTTCATATTATACCGACTCTAAATCTGATGTACAAGTTGCAGCTCAAAACATGGGTTTTGATTTGGGTTCTGGTGATTTAACTATTGCCTTTTCAGCAACAACATTATAGCAAGCAAAGCCTCCATGTCAAAAAACCAGGAAATGTAACATCTCAAAGGGGTGATCGTTGTCGTTATTGCCCTTGATCTTCTCATTTTGGGGGCCATATCAGCATTTACATATTGCACAGTGGTGTCCAGGAGTTATTCAAGTCCAGTTCTTCCACCATCCCAACCTCAAGCATTGTGAAAACTATTAGATGGTAGTGACTCAGATTAGGTACTAAATGTTTGAATGAATTCCTATTCAATCACCTTCTTAATCTGAAATATGAATCTAACTTCTTTACAAAATGCATGCATATATATCCCAAAGTGTTTTGTAGTGGTTTTCAACATAGCTGTAAAAATCTGCATAACCTATTGAGAAGGGAATACCTTTCAACGTAATCAACATTAACAAGAAATATGAGGAAGAAAAGATGCTATAGAAACAGTTCTTTGTCTAATAGACCCTTCATGGACTTTATTGCAAATTAAAAATATTTACACCTAAGTTTCCTCAAGCTAAATTGCATTTTGCTCATGTTCAAGGGCCAATAATGGAATGTCATTCAGTCATTTTCTTAATGTCATTCAGTCATTTTCTTAATTGCCCGGGCTTTTTCAAAACTGTTAAGTGTAATGGCTGTGCATAGTACTATATACTATAGACTGTTAAACTTACAAGCAGCTACAAATGTTTAAGGTGAATTCTAAAATTTTTTTATTTTTTTGTAAGGGATATGCCCTTATGGAGATGAGCGCATCTCGATATGTGCACATTTGCAGCTCACTAAATTTTATGCATATAAAAAAAATTCTTTCAGAATTATGAACACACAACTTTAATGTGTTTATTGATTTTTTTGAGTTAGGTAAACCCCTTTTGACTGGAGAGGGTATAGAAGTTAGAACAACTTACAATATCAACTTTACAACCAGATGACCTGTGGCTACGATGCAGTGACTTAAGGGTATCTAATCCATCAAAGTCGCCTAGGACTTAGCCTCATTCACAATGACCACATTAGTATGGAGTCCGCCATTTAAAGCAGTTCTGCATTATCACAGAACCAATTTTTTTTTAGTGTTTTCCACCTTATCATGACCTGTGGCTATGATGCAATGACTAAAGGGTCTCTATTCCATCAAAGTCACCCAGGACTTACACTTAACGTCATCTACAATGACCACATTAGCATGGGTCCACCATTAAAAGCACTTCCGTATTAGCACAGAAGCAGCGTTTTCTAGTGTTTTCCACCTTAACATGACTTCACTCCTTGAAAAGACTAGATCAACCGAGTTATCATGGGGAGCACACCCACCAGGTTTTGAACCTGAGTCACCATCATGGCAAGCACTATAACTTGCCACTAGACCACAGCCTGGTGGACTTTGGTTACTAAAGATTTAGAATGAAAGGGCTTGTACTAATCCAAGACATCCTTACTGTAAATGAGTAGCTCCAAAGCAATGATATTTTTCTGTCAGCCCTGCTATGATAGTATTTCAACTTTCAAGAAAAAGGAATTCATCCTCAAGCATTTACTATTACAGGTCGGATACCGGGTGGAAGAAAATATAATCAATAAAAGTTAGCAAGCATTCTTACACTGTTGCTTGATCACTGCCCCCTTCTTCAAATGCCAATCATCAAAGATCACTCCCACTCTGCGCATATATAAAAACGTGGGAACATTATGGGGACACTATTAACCCTACGGCACTATAAAACACAAGTGCAGATGTATAAGGAATTAGCTGCCAAATTGTTCAGAAATATACATCAAAATGATCAAAGGCATGAAGAAGCATTTATGATTTATCAAATAGACTTTACATTTCGTCTGGAGATTGCACCATTCAAAGAACATTTTTGTATACAGAGTTTTCTATGCAACATTCAAAGAACATTTTTGTATACAGAGTTTTCTATGCAAATTCATAATTGAATTGAGAGAAGCAAGGTGCATTGTACAGTCTAGTATGGATCTAGTATGGAAGAGATGTGTAATGTAATGTTAATAAACTAAAATAAAAGAAAATTTGAGATCCATCATGTAAAAATCTAAAAAAATGATCATAATAATTAAAAAAGCCAAACATAATAATAATAACAAAATAAAACAGCATATATTCATTTTAATCTCAATCTTTTAATCACAGAGAAGTTTGCACCTCAATTTTTTTTAAACTCTAGATATTTAATAGATCTGGGGTTAAGATAAATCTGTATTAATTTTACTTAAATAGAATAAAAACATAAATATCATAATTGTGTTTGGACTATCTCAACAACAGATGAGCAAAACTTTGTCAACAACAGATGAGCAAAACTTTGTCCACACCAACAAGGACAAGAGAAATTGCACATCACATATTTATTTTGTTTATCACCGGTTTACTGACAAATTTTGTAAATCCGTCACCACGGATGAATCACTCAGATTACTTTGCTGTACTTTCAAAACTCAATTTTCAGCCTTTTAGAGGACCTCGCACGGCCTTTCAAGATAAACAGGTAAACCAGCTAGGAAGATCATCAAGTGCAACTACTGACAGGAAATGAGAGGGAAAGAAACATCCGTGTCACTCCGGGAAGCTTATCAAATTCATCAACTGACAGAAAAGAATGCCAACCTCACTATGAGAAATACAATGATAAAACACAATTTTTTTGTTAAGTAAAATAATATATATTAACTTAAATTAGAAAATAGTACATAATCCCATGTTTATGCCTGCATTCCAGACAGCCTCGGCCTCGAGGATACTTCAGGACACATCAGATAGAAAGATAGCCGGGACTTTACAATGTCTGATATACAAAAGATTTGCAAATCTAGGGACTCATAAGTTATATTTCTATTATAATCGTTGCTGAACTTGGTAATTTGGAAAGGTTTCAAGCGGGTGCCAAGATGTCTCGTCTCGTTACCCACCATGAAATCAAATAAAGCACAATTGATCTAATGGTTGGGGTGGGCATATGAACTCCACTGGTTAAGAGTTCAGTCCCTAATATCATAGACCTCATCGGCTAGATAATCTGATTCCCCAGAGAAATCAACTACAGAGATCAACTTACCACATTTTTGTTTACAGTGATTCCAATACATGTACCCCGTGAATGACAAGCCTCAATGCACAGAGGGGGAGGGCCTCAATTACTTTTGGGGGTTTGTCTTACTATTTTGTTCTTCACAGTCGTTCACAAATGTGACAGATGAGCTTCAAACTTTTGGACAAAAATATATGTAGATTTTTAGGTTTCCTATATGGCAAATTCAGCAGGGTTAATCTGAGTGGGTAGTCCAATAGGAAAAGGTTGCTTTACAAGATCGGAGACATCAAAGTACTGAGAAACAAAAATTATTGTAAGTTACCGTTTAAATAAGGTATAAAAAGTCCTAATCTATGCGTCTGCATCTCATTGTGGGCTTCTGTACAGGTTTATTTTAAACTCAACATTTCGAGAAGTAAGGGCTTGTGAGGAAGTCTTATTTGACTCTGGTCTTGAAAGGACGTCCAGAGGAAGTCCTATTCGACTCTGGTCTCGAAAGGACTTCCAGAGGAAGTCTTATTTGACTCTGGTCTTGAAAGGACGTCCAGAGAACAGAACCAAATAAACTTTTTTATCAGAACCTCAATCAAATAAGACTTCCTATCAAGGCCTCCCTTCTCAAAGTATTGACCTTAAAAGAAACCTTCTTCATTAGAGAAGGGTTAACCAGGTTCTAAGAATTGACCTTAAAAGATTACTTCTCTTGCGAATGAGGTCGTGCTTCACTGGTGAGTTTGCCAGAGGAATAAGCGGTTTGCCAGGGTTCCCTTCTGGTAGGGGTCTGACCCACCTGAATGCGAGTCTCGGGTGAATTTTGGTGGAACAGATCCCCCTCAGACCTAGCACGTAATCTAAATGAAGTCCATATCATGTGATGCTTTCAAGAAACAACTTTCAAATAAAATTCACTTCTCTAATGGGCTGGGTTGAAGTAACGATGTTCATAGGACAGTGGCATGGAGATAAAATGATATGCTAAACGCAAAGGTCCAAATCCATAAGGGCAATTGCTATTTCAGTGATACTGATAATGCAGGGTGCACTTGCAAGTGGGTTTCAAGCCAAACTGGTTAAGTCCATAAGTAAGGTGACAACCTGCTTCATTCTCACCATACCTGGCAGTATTTAAACAGGAAAAATCAGCATTTGGCTTTGCTTTGGTCTGAGAATTTTGCTGACTGGAGCAGTCCTTAATCCACTGAAAACAACCCAGTCACTGCCCCGATCAAGTTCTATAACAACATAAACAAGTTCCACACATTATACTACCATCAAGGCAAAGCATGGTTTCCAACCTTCACTCATTGATGTCAAAGCCAACTCAAGCATTTCACTCCTGATACCAATGGACAACTGTTTTCTGACTAATATACAAGACAGTATAGAGCATACCTGAGAGGAAAATAGCATATGGGTAAGCAAGTTAAGGATTCTTTGCATTCCTTCAATCTCCATGCAAACTTATCAGCAGGTTTCTTAATCCCAACAAAGAGAATGGTTCATTACACTGAGGATCGGATATTGTATACAGCTGTGCACGGCTATATCTCTTTGATTGAAGGACACTATAGCCGTCTGTACTCACTTCCATGATGCCGATTTCTTTCTTTTACTTCTAGAATATTGCAATTGTTTATTACACCATATCATGGTCAGCAAATATTTTATCACTTTCAACCACTGAGCTTGCACTTCAATTAAAATAGAGCATTATATGTTATTATCATACTTCTGTTTAGGATTCCTTTGTTTAGTAGTGTGTCTAAATCCCTCCATGAGGACTTGGGTCTGATTGCAAACTGTGCATCGAAAACAGAGAAATCAATCAAAATGTGGAATCATTGTTCAACGAGTGTTTTTAAGTGTTTTTCTCGGGAGCTCCATTGTCCTGTATTGAAATGCTGTCGGGTCAGCGTCCATTGGGGGCCTTTTAGGATCTGATGAGACTTTAGGCAGGTGGACGAGGAGGACATGTAAAAAATGTGTAGTCGGTGTAGATGAATTTTCAACCGTGATGTTATAAGATATTATTTTTTTTTCCTTTGCCTTGAGTCATACGGAGAGTATACACTTTATCAAAAGGTATTGTGCCTCCTATGAAGCAACATTTCTTTATGGTACAAAAGCATTCCTTGCCATTTTTGTGTTTAATGAGAAACTATGTTTAAATTAGGATTTGTATGATTCATAGAAATGAAAAACAATTGATAGTTATACTCATAAGTATATTGGGTTGATGAAAATAGAGTGTTGTTTTTGTTGGAGTTTAAGTTTTTATAAGTAATACAATGTAAAATGGTATCTCACTTTGTGAAAGGTGATAAATATTTAACACTTGATTTGGGTTAATGAAAGTAGAGTGTTGTTTTTTTGGAGTTTAAGTTTTTATATGGAACAACTGCATCGTGGTATGTAGTGGTTGATTAGTACAAATTGGCATAGGCATCAAGTTCAATGAAAAGTCACATGTACAATGTAAAATGGCACCTCACCTCGTGAAAGGTGACAAATACTCAACACTTAAATTGGGTTAATGAAAGTAGAGTGTTGTTTTTTTGGAATTTAAGTTTATATAAGGAACTAGTGCATTGTGCTATGTAGTGGTTGATTAGTACAAATTGGCATAGGCATCAACACTTAAATTGGGTTAATGAAAGTGGAGTGTTGTTTTTTTGGAGTTTAAGGTTTTATGAGTACCTAGTGCATTGTGCTATGTAGTGGTTGATTAGTACAAATTGACATAGGCATCAAGTTCAGTGAAAAGTCACATATACAATGTAAAATGGTATTTCACCTCATGAAAGGTGACAAATACTCAACACTTAAATTGGGTTAATGAAAGTAGAATGTTGATTTTTTGGAGTTTAAGTTTTTATAAGGAACTAGTGCATTGTGTCATGTAGTGGTTGATTAGTACAAATTGGCATAGGCATCAAGTTCAGTGAAAAGTCACATATACAATGTAAAATGGCATCTCAATTTGTGAAAGGTGACAAATACTCAACACTTAAGTGAAAGGAAGTACTTCCAATAGCTTCCTAATTTCAAATAGAGATATATATTCATCCTTTCATAAAGTTGTCATGCAAATAACACATGTCATCTCTACATGGCTACATTTCCAATTAGGTCCAACCTTATTATCTACGATCTTGCATTGGTTAGTTTGAAATTCATGAATGTGTTGTTTCTACTCAAGCCCTATGTAAACTTCCATGAATTGAGATCCAATGACATCCAAACTTTATGGTATGTCTTTGATATTTGTGCCTAATTATTCTATAACCAATCTCTATTAATGAGAAACCATGCTTAAATTAGGAGTTACATGATTCATAGAAATGAAAAACAATTGATAGTCATAGTCACAAGTATATTGGGTTGATGAAAGTAGAGTATTGTTTTTCTTGGAGTTTAAGTTTTTATAAGTAATTTGTGCATCGTCCCATGTAGTGGTTGATTAGTATAAATTGGCATAGGTATAAAGTTCAGTGAAAAGTCACACATACAATGTAAAATGGTATCTCACCTCGTGAAAGGTGGCAAATACTCAACACTTAAATTGGGTTAATGAAAGTAGAGTGTTTTTTTTTGGAGTTTAAGTTTTTATATGGAACTAGTGCATCGTGGTATGTAGTGGTTGATTAGTACAAATTGGCATAGGCATCAAGTTCAATGAAAAGTCACATATACAATGTAAAATGCTATCTCACCTTGCGAAAGGTGACAAATACTCAACACTTAAATTGGGTTAATGAAAGTAGAGTGTTGTTTTTATGGAGTTTAAGTTTTTATAAGGAACTAGTGCGTTGTGCTATGTAGTGGTTGATTAGTACAAATTGGCATAGGCATCAACACTTAAATTGGGTTAATGAAAGTAGAGTGTTGTTTTTTTGGAGTTTAAGGTTTTATAAGTAACTAGTGCATTGTGCTATGTAGTGGTTGATTAGTACAAATTGGCATATGCATCAAGTTCAATGAAAAGTCACATATACAATGTAAAATGGTATTTCACCTCGTGTAAGGTGACAAATACTCAACACTTAAATTGGGTTAATGAAAGTAGAGTGTTGTTTTTTTGGAGTTTAAGTTTTTATAAGGAACTAGTGCATTGTGCCATGTAGTAGTTGATTAGTACAATTTGGCATAGGCATCAAGTTTAGTGAAAAGTCACATATACAATGTAAAATGGTATCTCACTTCGTGAAAGGTGACAAATACTCAACACTTTAAAGAAGTACTTCCAATAGCTTCCTAATTTCCCATAGAGATATATATTCACCCTTTCATAAAGTTGTCATGCAAATAAAACATGTCATCTCTACATGGCTACATTTCCAATTAGGTCCAACCTTATTATCTATGATCTTGCATTGATTAGTTTGAAATCCATGAATGTGTTGTTTCTACTCAAGCGCTATGTAAACTTCCATGAATTGAGATACAATGACATCCAAACTTTATGGTATACCTTTGATATTTGCACCTAATTCTTCTATAGCCAATCTCTATTAACAATTTTGCTTGTTGATTTTCTGATCAATTTGAGTACCTCACTATAACTTCAAGAAACAACCAACCAATATGGAGACTCCAATGTTATTTGAAATAATATGACATAAAACGAGGTGGATTAAGACATAGTAAATTAAAGGATGATAATTACAACAAAACAATATACAACATATAACGAAGTATACATATAACAATGTATAAAAAAATCTAAAGTGTAGCTATGATTATAAGTCAAGGAACAACCATATAGCAATATGGAGACTCCAAAGTTATCTCAAATAGTATGATACAAAATGAGATGGATTAAGACATAGCAAATTAAAAAAGGATGATTACAATAAAACGATATATAACATACAAGTGTATACATAAGAGTGTATAAAAAAATCTCAAGCATAACTACTAACATAAGTCAACATGTAGTGTCTTTATAGTACAAATATGAGAGACATGTTAATATGATATGTGAGTCCCTACCATGATCTAAATAACAAACTTAAAGTAGCAAAAATATAAATAAGAAAATAGATTCATCATACTCTCAAATAAAAGAATATATTATTAACCATAAGTGTATTGATACCACTTTATGTCCAAATGTATTTTACCTATAAATCTATGTTGTTGGAAAAAAACTTAAAACAATTATTTATATATATATATATATATATATATATATATATTAAATGAATAAAATATTAATTAATAATAAAATATTAAAAAAATGAAATTTATTTCTTAATATATAAATTATATTTATAATTTATAATTTAATTTATATTTTAATAAATAAAATTTATTTCTTAATATATAAATTATATTTTTAATTTCTAATTTAATTTATATTTTAATAAAAATAATTTAATTTATGTTTTAACTAATTTTATTAAATTATTATTTTTATTTAATCATATCCATCAGTTTTTATTTAATAAAATAAACTAAACTAATATAATATATAACTTTATGACTTTTAGTTGCAAATTCATGAACTTCCATAAAAACTAATTCATGTACATAGTTTTTAAATATATAATAAAGTTGTTATATTTAGTACATGACAAATTGTTTCTTTTATAAAGTGTTGTCCCTAAAATTTGAAAACCGAAAAAACAAATTGTCCATGTTTGGCCTTTGCCTGAACAAGAGCATGTGAATGAAGCATATAAGTTAAATGAGGTAAGACGAGCAACATGTGAATCAATTTAAAATAATGGAAACTTGGAAAATAATCTTTATCATAAGTTGAATCAAGGCAATAGTTTGTTTAGGTTAGTTTGAAATGTTAGGAATAGTTATATAAATCCATGTATGATTAAGACATTTTGTCAAAACACGTCTATGCATGTTATTATAAGTTTGACTTGAAGGTAAATGAGTTATTTAATTTTTTTATTTGAAAAAAAATATATAAGTTGCAGGGAAATGAAGTTATTAATTATTTTTTTTTTTATTTATAATTTTTTTTATTTAAAAAAATACAAATTTATCATTTAGATATAGTAAAGTATTTATGTCAATTTTTTTCTTTATTTTAATTTTTAATAATAATGATAAATTTTATTCTTTTACCTTTATTTTCTAAACTTTTATTGTCATATCAAATCTTTTCACATTTATTTTCATTATTTTTCCAAATATAATTCTAAAACTTTTTTATAAAGTAAAATCTATAATAGTGATTTGAAACTAATATTCTAAATAAAATTTTAAAAGAAAAAATGCAAATTTTAAATTTATGTAATTATAAGTTCCTCTTTTTAATTCTTTATGTAATTATAAGTTCCTCGTTTTTAATTCTAAGTTTTCATATCTTCATTAGTATATTGAATCCCTATTTTGTTTAATTAATTTTATTGCTATAATTTTATATAAATTACAATCTATAATCATATGGTAATTTGAAATTAATATTTCAAAATTTATGAATTTTTTATTTTTTATTTTAAAATGTTTAATCTTAATTTTAAATTTTTATATCTTCACATTTGAACTAAACTTTTTACTAAAACTTATGTATGAATTGTATCCTCTTTTTATTCTCCTCCAAGTTGCTTTTTGAAACACTTTAATCAAAAGCGTGAGTAAGCATATATGCCTTTAATAGGTCCACTTATTATTTTCAATAAAAATAATTATAATTTTAGAAGATTGACTTTGAAAAATGTCACCTTTTTTACACATTGCCCAAAAGTTATCATGTAATATGTCAAATGAAACCATGGGAATTATCTTTTAAAAAGCAATTATTTTCAAACACATTGGTCCAGCTTCAATTTAATCCTTTTATTAGAATCTACGGTTCGTACGATAATGCTTAAATACCTTCATTCTAGGGATCGAAATAGAAGCTACGGTTCCTACATTAATGCTTAAATACCCTCGTGCAAGGGGTTGAAGTCTTTGCTTTAATATCACTTGTAAATATTTTTTTAAATGAGATAATCATTCATATAATTTATAATCTAGTTTTATATTATCTAAATGATAATCTTATAATAGAAAATAAATTAAAAATAACAAAATAGATAGATAAGAAGATAGACTCGCCATATACTTTTATATATAGACTTATCTTGACACAACATATTTGTGAAACTAAACTCTAACTTTATTATAACATAAAATAAGCTAAAAATAACAAAATAGATCGATAAGAAGATAGACTTCTTATCTATATATACTCAAATCCATATACATAGTTTACTCACCATATACTCAAATCCATAGACTTCTCTTTACACACCACATTTCTGAAACTAAACTCTAACTTGTTGTTGGTAATCAAACTTATTATAGTTGATACCTATCACCCTATTTTGAAAACATAAATGGCCTTGTAAAATGATATAATGAAATATCTTATAATCATTTTTATAACTTTTAATTTTAAAATGATAAGTTTATATATATAATAGCATTGGACATAGTTTTTATTCACACAACAAAGACATTATGTTTATGTACACAACCTTCCATATTCAAATAGACAATGTATGCAAAGTCATCTTCAAAATGTTGTATCTCATTACATTGTTGAATTATACAAAATAATTATAGACCAATGCAATATATTGTTATTGAAGTAGTCGTATGTAAAATACTACCATAAAAATTTTGAACATATTGGGTTTAAGAGTATGCATTACAACATACATGTGTTGATATTGTAAGAGCACATGAATGCTACATGTACCAAGTCTATAGAGGGTTATGGTTACAAAGTCTTGCAATACACTCAAGAGGTCGTGCAAGTAGACTAATCTTGTAGGTGTAGATAATTTGCTACTAATGGAAAAAGTGTGTAAGGATTCCACAAGCATGTGTATGTTAAGTATGCATCTCAAGTGACTACATCTTGGAGGAACAAGTTTTGTGTGTTTAAACTTCCATCAAGCCATTTTACAATGAACCTCGAGTCTGCAAATATCTATGTTTCCTTCATGTTTATTTCCTTCGATGATGCTAGTAGGATATAAATTGCCCTAAGCTTTGTCCAATTGTTTGTTCCTTATCCAAGCCCACAAAGGTTAAGATTATCTAAGAGGTAAAGGCATCTTCCTAGCCCACTTAGGCTTGGATTTCCCTTGGAAGCTCAATAAAAATAACCCTAGGGGTATGTAGTGCCCATCCTGATTTCACCCACTAAACTCTATTTTTTCCTGATTGTTGTGTTTGGGAGCCCATTATAAGCATATCGAATCCTATAAAGCACTTGTAATGGGATAGACTTTTCAACTTGGAAAATGGCCTTGTTTCTAGCCACCTAGATGGCCCACACGACCATAGTTAGAAGAGGAGAATGTTTAGCCACTTCATTATCATCATTCCATATTTTCGAGGCATTTTGAATGGAGGATCCAAACCAACTTCTTTTCTCACCTATTATATTTTTTATAGAGTCCCACACTGCCTTAGAAAAATAAAAATCTAAGAAAAGGTCATGTATGCCTTCTCCATCTTCCTTATACAATAGACAAATGTTTAGGCCTTATAGGATCTTCTTTGAAAATTATCCCATGTTAAGATTTTTTTACCTAAAACAAGCCACATGAAGATCTTGGGTTTTGTTGGTTCTTTAGTTTCTAGACTTCTTTCAATTACAATTTCTCTCAGTTTCCAATATTTGAGACAAAATCCATGGAGTATCCCATCCCAACAACATAAAACCCCCATAAGGGTTCATTGTCCACATCAACTCATGATATTATTCTCTTAGCTTAGAAAAATCCTTGATTAAGGCATGTCTAAACACTTTCCATTCTTCCACAATTCTTCCTACCAATTGATTTATCTCCTAATCTTTTTTCTAACCTAAGGACCAAGGGTTCCCTTCTTCATGATTAAACACATCTTAAAGACATAGACAACCTTTCTAAGCAATAAATATTCTTATTTCCTTCGATAGTTTAAACACTTAATTCCCACCTATCCATGGGTCCAACCTTAGCCTCACCTTTTGAACATTGCGTAATTTCCATCCCAAATAACCTATTATGAAAGGATACCCCATTACTCACACCTTCCAAAAAAATAGAACCATTTTCATGATTTTTGACCAAGTTCCTAAGAAAGGCTTCCATAGAGATAAGGTTGATGTACTTTGCTTCATAATTGTTTCCAATATCCATCATTTGATATCAATCTCCATAAAGTATTTGTTGTTAGTGATTTTCCAAGTAAGAATGGATTCTTGAGTCCCCTCCCCCACAAATTCTTTGGCCTTGCCAACCTCATCCATTTGAATAGTAGAATAGGTTTCTCTCTCTCTTTCCCAAAAGAAGCTAGAAATTTTTCTTTCTAATCTTGTTTATGATAGAATTTGGGATGAAAGACATTAAAATCTAGTACATTGGGATCAACTCAAGGACAATTTTTTACTAGGATTAATATTCCACCCAAAGAGAGCCACCTATTACACCATACATTGATTCTCCTCTTAATATTGTGATAGACTCACAACCAACCTTTGTACCCATAAGTATTATGCTTCAACTCAAAACCTGGGTTTTCAAACCTAAGTCTATGTCCAATATCGTGTATGGTAGTACTATTCTAATGGCCTATTCATGACATGGTAACTCAGTGTTGAAAGATATAGAGGGATTTTGAATATTGATCATCATTAATGTATCCATCCAAAAAAATTTAAGGGAATGTTCAAATGATTTAACATCATTGCATCTTCTATTTCCAAATAAGATGACATCATCCATGAAGAAGAGAAGAGTCAAAATTAGTTCCCTAGACATTGTTATTGCTTTTAAACCCCTTGTGCTTCTCAAATGGGAAATATAGTTAATTATCCATTTTTTTTACTAAGAGAAATAAATGGGGACACAAATGACATCCTTGTCTCAATCCTCTTGAAGACTATTTTTTTATTTTGTAGAACAACTAACAAGGACAATAAAGTAAACATAATCGAGACAATATCACTCTATACAATGTATGAAGGGAGGTTTAAACCTAATATGAATAAGAAATAATATGGGATACAGTCTACATATCCTATCATTTGATTTGGAGAGATCCAATTTGATGACAAAGAATCACATCTTCTTGGTCTTTATTATATGTAGAGCCTCTTGAAAAATTCCCATTATGTCATGTATTTTCTTTCCATTGAGAAACCCAAATCATTGTTTGGAGATTTTATCTGACAAGATAGATTTAATTCTCAAAGAAATCACTTTACCAATTATCTTGTAAATGGAATTACATAGATATATTAACCTAAATTACTCAAAAGAAGAGGGGTTATCCTTCTTTCGGATCATTGTCAAGAAGCCATTGTAAAAGCTCCCAAAATACTCTTCAACCATTCTTAACAGGCCAGATTGCACAAGGTCATAGAATACAATGTAGAAGTCTATTGGTAGATCATTAGGGATATGTCTTTTCATGATAAAGTGATTGAACCATGTGTTTGATCCCCTCCATTAGACTATTATTTTGTATTTGATTTACAAAGCTAGGGGAAAAATAAGAGAATTCAACAATCTCTATTATGTTGGCTTTGGGAGGGTTCCTTGAATGGTTCCTCAAAGTATCTTATCCTCTCATCTAATATGTCTTTAAAAGTGTATAACTTACCTTCATTTGGTCTCTTTAGCTCCAAAATAGTATTGTGATTTTTTCTCGTGTTAGCAAACTTGTGAAAAACCTTTTGTTATCATCCCCCTATCATAACCACACAACCTTGCTCTTCATTATCCATCTCTACTCTTCCCATTTTAGTGAATTCATTTTTTCTTATTCTAGTTCATTTAGCTCCCAAATACACCCACACTACACACACCCCCTCCCCACCACAACCCCCTTCTCTTTAGTGAAAATACTACCTCCATTATCTTGGTATGCGATCTCTAATTTTCCTTTGACTTCAAGAAGGGTTTCCTTAGATTCCCTAAATTTTTATTTTCATGTTCCATGGTCACCCTTTTGATATTTACCAAGTTATCAACAAATTATTGCATGGCTAGAGCATGCTTTCTCTTCATCAACTACCTTTTATTTCTAGACAACCAACTCTTTATAGTCATCATGTGCAAGCCATAAATAATTAAATTTGAAAGGGGCTAGTGGTTTTTTATCTCCTCTACCAATATAGAATAAAATGAGGCTATGATTTGAGAATCCCCCCACTCTTGTCCAAGATATGAATCATCATGCTTCCTCTAAAATATATAGAGGGATTTTGAATATTTATCATCATTAATGTATCCATCCCAAAAAATTTAAGGAAATGTTCAAATGATTTAATGTCATTGCATCTTCTATTTCCAAATAAGATGACATCATCCATGAATAAGAGAAGAGTCAAACTTAGTTCCCTAGACATTGTTATCGCTTTTAAACCCCTTGTGCTTCTCAATTGGGAAATATAGGGAATTATCCATTTTTTTTACTAAGAGAAATAAATGGGGACACAAATGGCATCCTTGTCTCAATCCTCTTGAAGACTGGATTTTTCTTTTTGTAGAACAACTAACAAGGACAATAAAGGAAACATAACCGAGACAATATCACTCTATACGATGTATGAAGGGAGGTTTAAACCCAATATGAATAATAAATAATATGGGATAAAGTCTACTTATCCTATCATTTGATTTGGAGAGATCGAATTTGATGAAAAATAATGGCATCTTCTTGGTCTTTATTATATGTAGAGCCTTCTGAAAAATGCCCATTACGTCATGTATTTTCTTTCCATTAAGAAACCCAAATTGTTGTTTGGAGATTTTATCTGACAAGATAGCTTTAATTCTCAAAGCAATCACTATACCAATTATCTTGTAGATGGAATTACATAGATATATTAGCCTAAATTCCTCAAAAGAAGAGGGGTTATCCTTCTTTCGGATCATTGTCAAGAAGGCACTGTAAAAGCTCCCAAAATACTCTTCAACCATTCTTAATAGGCGAAATTGCACAAGGTCATAGAATATGATGTAAAAATGTATTGGTAGATCATTAGGGATAGGTCTTGTCATGATGAAGTGACTGACCCATGTCTTTGATCTCCTCCATTAGACTATTATTTTGTATTTGATTTACAAAGCTAGGGGAAAAATAAGAGAATGCAACAATCTCTATTATGTTGGTTTTGGGAGGGTTCCTTGAATAGTTCCTCAAAGTATCTTATCCTCTCATCTAATATGTCTTTAAAAGTATATAACTTACCTTCATTTGGTCTCTTTAGCTCCAAAATAGTATTGTAATTTTTTCTCGTGTTAGCAAAGTTGCGAAAAAACTTGTGTTCTCATCCCCCTATCATAACCACACAACCTTGCTCTTCATTATTCATCTCTACTCTTCCCATTCTAGTGAATTCTTTTTTTCTTATTCTAGTTCCTTTAGATCCCAAACACACCCACACCACACCACACACACCCCCTCCCCCCCACAACCCCCTTCTCTTTAGTGAAAATACTACCTCCATTATCTTGGTAGGCCACCTCTAATTTTCCTTTGACTTCAAGAAGGGTTTCCTTAGATTCCTTGAATTTTTATTTTCCTATTCCATGGTCACCCTTTTGATATTTACCAAGTTGTCAACAAATTATTGCATGGCTAGAGCCTTCTTTCTCTTCATCAACTACCTCTTATTTCTAGACAATCAACTATTTATAGTCATCATGAGCAAGCCATGAATAATTAAATTTGCAAGGGACTAGTGGCTTTCTATCTCCTCTATCAATATAGAATAAAACGGGTCGATGATTTGAGAATGCCCCCACCCTTTTCCAAGATATGAATCATCATGCTTCCTTTGACATAGCCTTAGAGGCCACACACCTGCCTAACCTTTTAACTGATCCTTCCTCTCCTCTTTTATTGTTATTCCAAGTAGGCAAGTCTATCTCAATGGGATCTACATTACACAACCATTTCTCTTCCAATTTTAAGGTGAAAAAGTCTTCCAATGGATCAACTATTCCATATCCTCCCCATGCTTACCCATTATTCATAACAAAATTTAGGGCACCTCCATAGATCAGATATTTCTCCTAGAAAATGGGGTTATTGATCAATTCTTCTTGGTAATTCTTGCTATACACACAAGGGCCACTGATGTTTACAAGGGTGAATCCCATTCTCAGTTATTTTGAGAGGAATTGTGTAGATAAGGCAGAGTTAAGGAAGGTAGATTCTTGCCTTTCTACAATATTCTTCCAACCAATGACTAGTCTTTCTGATCTCCCAACTACCCCTGAAAATTCAAAGTTCCAACCATGAAAAGGGGAATTCAAAGACTTCGTAGCTTTGTCCATCCCCAACATTATTCCCTTTAAAATGAAAATGTATAGACTATACTTATAAACTACCCTCCTAATTGATATTTGTCTGTGAGGATATCCAAATCTACAAATGTTTAGGTAAAGTAAAATAGTTTCTTACCTTTTAAAGAAAAATTCCCTACTCTAAAGGCCCTAACATTGGTATATTGTAAATACAATGTTGAATCTCTTTTTATTCCTTTTGTTGGGCTAGGGTAAGATATGATCTCCTTCCTGAGTTGGCCTCAAGTCCAAAACTCCTTCATTAATGCTTGACCTCTTCGTGTCTACCTAGATGTTGATATGAGATGTTATTTCTTCCTTATGCTTGGAAAGTAATCATGATCAAAGTTAAAACATGAGTTTAGTCTATTTGATCTTGATACAAAACTTTCACATTCTCAAGTCTCATGAAATATAATCCTCCTAGTGAAAGAAGATTCCTTCTCTCTCTTGTCCTCCTTGTGTACTTCTCCATGGTGTGCTCCTATTATCTCTACTTTAGGCTCATTCCCCAAGTCCTTTCCTTCCTTTCCCTCCTTGGATAATTTTTCCCTCTATTTGTTTCCCTTGGAACATTTCTTTCTTTATCTCCCTTTTTCTTGAAGCCTATTCACAAAATTTTATTCTTCTAATTTTGTTGGTTGCATATATTGATTCTCCTTGTGTCTAAATACCAACTTGATTTATTAATCTAGGTTAAACTCTTTTGTATTTTTGAAGAGGGATACAATTTCTCTTTCAAAATCCATCTTCTGAAGAATTTTGTGTATGATTTCCTTGGATGATGACTCCACTATTCCTTCCTTAATAAAATTTATTTTCCCTTTGTTTAATTGTTTATTCCCCAAACCATAAATTTATGTCTTTCCCAGGTTTCTATATTCTACCTTTGTGTCCATATTGAGTTATTATCTACTTCATCCTTTTTTCAGCGTGTGTTTTTAAGATATCCATAGGCTTTACATAAGATGCACCTAAATGATATTTGCATCTAGTCTATATAATTCTATCAGTTGGACCATATCCCAACCTCAATGTCCATGGCATCCACAAGGCCATGTTATCGCACAAACTGTAGGTTGGGAAAATCCTGACCCAATCCACTGGATGGCGATAATGGTGGGGGAGTTTACCCACTTTCACCTCAGATAAACCCTCACTCTCTTCTGTGAAGGAAAAATCTGACACAAGGGGGAGTCTTGGGTGACACTAGCGGGAGTGTGAGATGGAAAGTGATACTTATGAAGAGATGCCTCTATAGGTCAAGTTTCTAAGTGGAGAGTGGATTGACAACGAGCTTCATAGGTGGTTTATGGTTGCGAAGTGTTTGAGTACATGTGGAAGATGGTTGTACCTGCCCAAGACACAAGAAAAGACAAAATAAAAGCTAAAAACTCCAATGGACAAGCAAGTTAAGCTTGTTGTCCCTATTCGCAGTATTCAACAATAATATATATTAGCAAGTAAAACAACTAGTTACTGCATATTTAACCATCAAAATTGTCAAATAATTATTGGACAATGAAGTACTAAAACAGTAGATAACTTTCCAATACTTAGGCATGAACTTTGACGGTAAATTAGGGTTGCCAAATGAAGTTGTCAACAATGTGCTAGGGTAGCCTTATGGATGTAGAAAAAAAATTCTACAACAACAAGTTCCAACCATAAAAATCAACAAGTAAATTGTAAAAAAGATAGCCCATAACTAGTAGAACAATAATCTAGGTTTAGAAGTCAATTTCCATAGTTGAAAAGTGAGTAAATGGTGAAAGAAAGTGAATTTTTATACAGCCCTAATGGTTGTAGCATTAAATTTATTGCAGAAATGAAATCCTTGGCTAAAATAGGACGCCCTTAAGGCACAATAAATCTTATAACATGTAGAAAAAATTCCAACTTAAACAATTTTGATATCTCGTAATTCTATGTATCCCAATGAAATGATTTTATTTCTCCAATGCAAGAGATTAGTTCCTTTAACTATTGGGTTATGGAGTCTTTAAAAATGAAAGAGCTAGCTGCGCTACTTACTTGGGGGTGTAATCCCTTTTACTCCCCAAGGCAATAAAGACTAGATAAGGAAAACCCTAGGAGGGTGTAAACCCTTTTACTCATCCTAGTATTCCTTTATGCAACAAATTATTCCAAGAAAAATATGATGGGCTTAGTGGGGTTGTATGCCCTTATACTCCCCAAAAGCGTAGCAAATTAACCTTGTGACCAAGAGAAGAAGCAATAACATGAAATATTCCTTACCTAGTCCAAGCTAACAAGATAAACTCCTTTTAACCAAGAAAAACCACCATAAAAGAAAGAAAAAGCCTCCAAGAAAGATAGTGCCTTACTTCTTCATCCAATAGCCAAAGCAAACCATAGCAAGAGATAGTAGCAAGAGAGATATAAGCAAGAGAGATAGACAAAATTTCCCAAGTAGGGCGCAAATTTTAGCCAAGAATCCTCTCCAAAATGGGAGAGTTGTGTTGTAAAAATTAAATGAAATTATCTCTATTTATACAAATCCTACTAAAATTGTTTGTGCACTTAATTCATGGTAAACCACAAAGTAAGGGGAAAACAACCCTTACTTTTCCCCTTTACAATATAAAATTCAAATTTAACATTAAAATGCACATAAGAAACCTAAAGAAGCATGACGTCACCCATTTAAGGAAACATTTTGGCACCTTTAGCAAATCGTCCAGCTTGGAGATGAAACATTGGGCCTCCAAAGTGTTGGAATATTGGTTGTTGTCATTGATGTCAACCCTAGTCATGGGTTTTGGACCGCAAGATTGATGAAGGTATTTGGACATGAAGGACAATGCACATGCATATACAACACCCATGGATGGATAGTATACATCATGTTGTTTCTAGTGGTATGCACGTCACGTGGATCCTCATGGTTGAGGAGAAATGAATTTCTGAAGATGACAAAGTGAATTGAAGAAGGAAGTACATGTAGGCCCTGAAGATAATTAAAGAAAAGAATTACAAAATAAGAAAGTGTCAAGTCGGCCCTAATGTTAAAAGCAAGTGACATAAATGGTATAAATAAATATCATTATACATTCATTTGATACATAAGTCGAATTTCAGAGGAAATCAGAAGTAAAGAAGGCCGGATTTCAAGGGAGGATGAAGTCTTTTGGTGATGTGTTCTAAGGTATGTTATTTTCATGTCATCTTACCATTTTTGCTATAAATGTTTTTCTAGAACGATTCATATGGTCAAATTGCTATGGTATTGAGAAGACATATCAAGGTACCTGTGGTAAAAGTTTCATCTCTTGATTCACTATAATTATGGAGATACACTCTGTGGAAGATAGGGTTTTTGACCAGTCCTGAAGCTAGTTAATAAACAGGTGTTCCGGGTAAAACAATCATAACTTATTAATAAAGAATCCAAATGATGTGGGGCAAATTGAATTGGAAAGAGTACGGAATTTAGTTTCTTGTGTGTGAGTTTTAGAATCGGATGTTAAATATTGAGCGTGGGGCATTCTGTAAAAGTTCGGTCTCCTGAATAAACTAGAGTTGAACAAGGTCTACCATTCTCTCTATAAATTCTTTTTGGGGAGGATTCAAGGAGCGAAACTTGGAGAAGTTTCAGGGAATAAACTGAATAATATTATCTATAGGATCAAAGTATTCCAAGAATTGAATAATTATAGAAATTGAAGAAGTTTCAGGAAGCATTATCAGGTTCTATGTGATGGTTGGTTGATGGTGATGATTTAATGTGAAGTTTTATTATCTCTCGTATATTCTTGGGAAGAAGAAAGGATGGAGAGTTCAACTCTCTCTTGATATTGGAGGATTGTAGCTTCCTCTTGGAGGTTTATCCGTCCCTTTACACTTGGAAGCTGTAGCTACTTTTGGAAGTCATTATTTCCCTTGAACAATAACTATTGATTATTTCTCATATATTGTGCACGGTGTATTGTGGTGTATTGGTGTAACTCTTATACTATTGTTCATTGCTCATTGGATATAATTGAATGGTTTAAGTATAAGTTGAAAAAGGTTTTAAATTGTACTTGATACTGATTCACCCCTCTCTCAGTATCAAAAATTGGCATTAGAGTAGGTTGCTTCAGAATAATTTAACTACTGGAAGGAAAATCCTGAGCAGAGATGGATGACCATGAGCAAATTTCAAATGGGATTCAAATATTTGATGGAAGAAATTATGCATACTGGAGTGATAGAGTGAAAACTTACCTAATGACTTTGGGAGTAGACATTTGGTACTCAATTGTAAATGGCTATGTAATCCCAAATAATGCTCCAACCGATCCAAATGAGAAGAAGCTTATGAGTTGTAATTCAAAAGCCAGACATGTTATTCTAGCAGCATTGTCACCAACCATTGCTAGCAAAGTGATGGGTTGTAGCACTTCTAAGGATGTATGGGACAAACTCAAGAGCATCTACAAAGGTGATCCAAAAGTTAAGCAGGTCAAGCTTCAACGACATAGAGCAGAATTTGAAAATTTGAAGATGAATGAAAAGGAAGATATTGCAACCTATTTTCTTAGAGTTGATGAAGTTGTTAATGCTATCAGAGGATTAGGTGAAGAGATTGATGAATCCTTGGTTGTACAAAAAGTGTTGAGATCACTTCTCTTGAAGTATGATGCTAAGGTCTTTGCCATTGAAGAAACTAGGGACTTGACCAAAATGACAATGGATGAATTGCATGGGTCTCTTATAGCATATGAAATGAGAACAGGTACAAAAAGTGACCAACCAAACAATGAAGCAGCCTTTAAATCCATAAAGAAGACAAAAGACAAGGATAATGACCTTGATGAAGAAATAGCAAATTTCATAAGAAGGTTCTAGAAGGGAAGTGGAAGATACAAAGGTAAGTCTCCTCTCAAATGATTTAACTGTGGTAGAATAGAACATATTGTTGAAAATTGCTACTATAAAAAGAGAAGTCTCAACAATAAAAAGAGCTTCTACTCCAAGAATGATGGCATCTCCTCAGATGAGAGTGATGAAGAAGATAATGATGGAGGAGAAGTCCTCTTCATAGCCCAAGAAACCCAGGATGATGATCACAAGAATTCTAAAGAAGAAGAAATCATTTGTGAAGAAGATTTAGATGAAGAAACCAACCTTGATTCCTTTTGGGGATACAAAGACAATGCAGAGAGTGAACAAGAATATGAGAATCTTGAAAAGTTGAAGTATGTTGAAACCGAAAATAGAAACCTTAGAAACACAAACATAATACTAAAAGGTGATTTGAGTAGTTGCGAAGAAGAGAATTACAAGCTTGAAAAGACCATTAATAGCTTGAAGAAACAATTAGAAGATTATGAGAAACTGAAAGCAGAATTGGATCACACAAAAGGGGAGCTCCTATTGACAACAAAAAAGTTGAAGAAGTTTGAAAAAAACATTGAAAAATTAGATGAGATCCTTAGTAGTCAAAGATCTCCAAACGACAAGACAGGACTAGGATACAATGACAGTTTGAAAACAACAAAACAAGAAAAGGAAGTTGAAAATGATGAAACCAACATTACAAAACAAGTTGAACAACAAGATAGAAGACTAGAATTAAGAAGGAATGAGACATCAAGAAGATCCTCTCCCATTAGGTATGAAAGCAATCATTATGAAGGAAACTATAGAAGAATAGATCGTGAACCCAGATGGACCACACCACAAAGAAGATCACTTACACCCAGGTATCAAAATTTCTTTCTTGGACATTGTTATACTTGTGGAAATTTTGGACACAAGGCAATCAATTGTAGAATCAATGAAAGGAATAACTATGCAAGCTACATGAATGGTGAAAATAGTAGATAAGGAAATGTCCATAGACCCATCAATATAAATTATAATCCATTTGACCCATTAATGGATCAAAATATTGTATGCTACAAGTACAATAATCTTGGTCACAAAGCACGAGATTGCAAAGAGATGAAGGAAGATAATCGTATGCCAAAAGTATGCATACCAACTACAACATGGAAAAGGAAAGAAATTCCACACAATGAAAATTGTCGAATAGCATTGGTCGCTAAAGAATGTAAAGAAGAAGATGAATGGTTCATAGATAGTGGGTGCTCATCTCATATGACCGGAGATCAAAGAAAATTTGTCAGATTGAAGAAAAAGGGTGGAAATGTTGCATTTAGATATGACTCATCTACCAAAATACTTGGAAAAGGAAGTGTAAAGCTTGGAAGTGAAAATGTAAAAGTAGGAAAAGTCCTATTGGTTGAAGACTTGAAGCATAATCTACTCAGTGTTAGTAAAATGTGTGATCAAGGATACACTCTTACGTTTGACTCCTGAAAATGTAAAATCAGAGAAAATAACTCAGGAAGATTAGTTGCAACTGCAACAAGAAGACCGAACAACATATACATCCTAGACGTGAAGAAGAGAGAGAAGATAGAAGCCACAGAAAAGGATTCCAAGGAAGAAAAAGTCCCAAAGACCAAAAATAAGGATGAAGTATTATTGAGTGCCACATGTTCAGGGGGAGCAGCCCCAAAGAAGAGAGTTACCTTTTGCCATTAAACTCAGGGGGAGAAGTCCTACCCTTTGCCATTGATGTCAAAGGGGGAGAGAAATTGGGATCATGATGATAGGGGGAGCATGAGTGTTGCCATCAATGACAAAGGGGGAGAGTGTTGGAATATTGGTTGTTGTCATTGATGTCAACCCTAGTCATGGGTTTTGGACCACAAGATTGATGAAGGTATTTGGACATGAAGGACAATGCACATGCATATACAACACCCATGGATGGATAGAATACATCATGTTGTTTCCGGTGGTATGTGACACGTCATGTGGATCCTCATGGTTGAGGAGAAATGAATTTTTAAAGATGACAAAGTGAATTGAAGAAGGAAGTACATGTAGGCCCTGAAGATAATTAAAGAAAAGAATTACAAAATAAGAAAGTGTCAAGTCGGCCCTAATGTTAAAAGGAAGTGATATAAATGGTATAAATGAATATCATTATACATTCATTTGATACACAAGTCGAATTTAAGAGGAAATCATAAGTAAAGAAGGCCGGATTTCAAGGGAGGATGAAGTCTTTTGGTGATGTGTTCTAAGGTATGTTATTTTCAGGTCATCTTACCATTTTTTCTATAACTTGTTTTCTACAATGATTAATATGGTGAAATTTCTATGGTATTGAGAAAACATATCAAGGTACATGTGGTAAAAATTTCATCTCTTGATTCACTATAATTATGGAGATACACTCTGTGGAAGATAGGGTTTTTGACCAGTCTTGAAGCTAGTCAATAAACATGTGTTCCGGTTAAAACAGTCATAACTTATTAATCGAGAATCCAAATGACGTGGGACAAATTGCATTGGAAAGAGTACAGACTTTAGTTTCTTGTGTGTGAGTTTTAGAATCGGATGTTAAACATTGAGCATGGGGAATTATGTACAAGTTCGGTCTCCTGAATAAATCAGAATTGAACAAGGTCTACCATTCTCTCTATAACTTCTTTTTGGGGAGGATTCAAGGAGTGAAACTTGGAGAAGTTTCAGAGAATAAACTGAATAATATTATCTACAGAATCAAAGTATTCCAAGAATTGAATAATTGTAGAAATTGAAGAAGTCTCAGGAAGCATTATCAGGTTCTATGTGATGGTTGGTTGATGGTGATGATTTAATGTGAAGTTTTATTATCTCTCATATATTCTTGGGTAGAAGGAAGGGGAAAGGATGGAGAGTTAAACTCTCTCTTGATATTGGAGGATTGTATCTTCCTCTTGGAGGTTTATCCCTCCCTTTACACTTGGAAGATGTAGCTACCTTTGGAAGTCATTACTTCCCTTGAACAATAACTATTGATTATTTCTCATATATTGTGCATGGTGTATTGTGGTGTATTGGTGTAACTCTTATACTATTGTTCATTGCTCATTGGATATAATTTAATGGTTTAAGTATAAGTTGAAAATGGTTTTAAATTGTACTTGATACTGATTCACCCCCCTCTCAAGTGCTAGTGATCTGAATTATTTTTGGCACTAAATGAGAGTGGATATATAATAAAGAAATGTACAGAGATGTATCAGAGATATAACCATAAAAATAGAGATACATTAATAAACAATTTCTATTAATGAGTGAAATGCACAAAACTATAGAAATACAAAGTGAAAGATTCACTAGAATGGTGGCAGCTTATCTATGAGAAGAGATGTGATGGACACTCACATTCACAAGAAGGTGATTATTACAATGAGGCTCCAAATTCCTTTTTAACATAAAGAAAATCCAAAACCCTAACCCCGAAAGATGAAAAGCCAACAGTTTTGTGGACTCCGTTTTGGGTAGTTTGGTGTATCAACTTCCAAGGGGTGCAATGTTGGCATACGATCTCCATTTCGGGCACATGATAGCTCATTGGAAAGGTATCGACAAGGAGATTCATTTTTGGGGCTCAATCTAATACTTCGCATATCATTGTGGTGTTCGATCGTGAAAAAACTTTATTTAGGCCCTCAAAATGGCCTCAGAAGTTTAGGAACAAAAAAACTGCCAAAAATAGTAAATTGACAGAAGATTGTTTTGAGCCAGTTGGAATAGGTGGGTGGCCACCAATATCCACCTGGATCAGATAGGATCCTCAAGGTGCCACTCTCTATCCAAATATGTCTAGTCTCAAGCAACAACACCACCACCGCAAGCCCTAGCCCTAGGGTGACATCAACCTCCTCAAAAGTGACGTTTTAGCCTCAAGACAAAATCATTGGGATGGCTAAAGGTTGAGTTATGTCCTCCATGGTGTCTCCTCAGGCATCCAAAGTCTAACATCATCGTCCGGTGTGCAGGACATGGTATCCAACCTATGGGCTTCAAGCCCCAAGAAATCCCAAGCTAGGCTTGTTCTTCCACATCTATCCACCAACTAGGTCATGCAAAGACAATGAATGCGCCCTCCAAGGATATAAATTCAAATGCATCATGATAAGTAAATAAAATCAATAAAGGAGCCATATAAGCATGTACATCGAAACCACCTCATCAAAATAAACAAGTTCTCAAAGACCCTATGCAATTTGCTAAGTTTAGGTATGGGAGGTTTGACAAAGTCACCTATTGGGTGAATCATACCTCAAGTTTAGGAGTGTTTACCAAGTGGGCCCATCTCTAAGACACGTGGATAAAGTGACATGGATGGGGCAAGACTCTTGGGCATGGGTTTCATGACATACAAGGGACTCTAGTATCTCATTTATGGGTGACTTTGTAGAGGGTGTGTTGCACCTTCATTTTCAATGCAACCTTTTTCCAATCCCATTTATTTCCTTTTATCTTTTGAAGATGTTTCCAAGTTGAAAGCAAGGTGGGGATTCTACCTAAGCATGAAAAATAATTCCCTCCTTGAATCTACCTTGGTCACATCATGCTTCCCCAAGTTGAAGTCATGTGTGGGGCTTCTACCTAAGCATGAAAAATAGTGCCCACACATGCTCCTCCTTGGTTGGCATTTATATTAGTTATTTTTTACGGGTTCCATTAGTTTCTTACGAGAGATATTTCATTGTCCTCGGGATCCCTGGGTGAGCGTCTAGAAGGTTTGTATTTGGATTTTATCTTTTTCCATCTACAGGCCTCTGGGATTTCAACCCCTTCCTCCCATGAAATGAGGGGCAATACCTTCTTGGTTTAGTACACCCAAAAATCCCAAAAGGTAAGGATATAAGGGGATGAAGTGTGGAAAGTGAAAAATATGGTCGGGAATGGTACAATGACTCTTCAAGAGGACCACCCGATAGAAAACCTATCCCCAAGGGTGACCCACTTACTAGGGCACAATGTCAATCACCAAAGTGAAACAAGGCAAAGAGAATAATGTCCAAGTAGACGTTACATAATCAAAAGCATCTTAAAATGAAACAAACTCAAATGCCTCAAATATTGAAATGACGCTCACCATAATACCTGGTTTGTACTTCATGGAGAAAGACCCAATATATTCCGGAAGCCAATTGATGTGGTGGATACCATCATGATGAACCTGAAAGTGTGGTGGCGAGGTGGATCTCTTTCTGTGCTAGTGGACACTACTGGTCAAGTTGTCTCTCAGTACTCCCTGTCTGCAACCTGAGGGCCTCGAGACATGATCTCCTTAGTTATCCCTAAGAGTTGGGGATAATAGACATATACTAGATTCAACTCTACACATATATTAATGACCAAGGTCATTGGTTTCCTAAGGTTTTTCTCGTCAATATCCAGGAAAATCCCCTTTTTGTTACCAATTTCTCTAAGGTTTATTTATTTCCATAGCTCCAAGAGTAGGTAGGGTAGTTTGACCCATATAGGTATTATTTTTTTGTCTCCTTTAGTGGATCAAAGAATGGATGTCTTCTTTTTAGTGACAAGATGCCACTATCCTAGTATTATTTCCTTATGCCTATCACCTCATTATCCTTACCATTCCTAAAAATTAAAGTTATCCATCTCTTGGAAAGGATGTGGAATATAGGATTGTATCCTAGTTGTTTTTTCCGCACTCGGTTTAACCACTTAGAGAGGGTTTTGTTCAATATTACCCTTCCATGGATTTTTCCAATTGTTAGAAAAACAAGATCTTCCCAACTCTAAAGTTTATGAAGTCAACCAATGTCACTTTGAAGACAATTGGGAGGTTGAATGGTAAGTAAACCAAGTGCTTAACTAATCAATTTGAGTGACTAAAGGTGGTCCCAACTAGTTGATTATTGTGCAGGTTAAGAAATAACATTAGGATGTTAGGCACTCATAAGTAGATCCAAATAGGTTAAGTCTTCTTCATTTTGTGGGAGTTAGTTACACTTTAGAGTATGTATAAATGATCTTGCACATCTATCTATTATACATTTTTCAATATGTGTTGAGCCATGCTCACTTGTGACTCAATGCTATAATGATTTCTTTTAGATGCCACCTTTCTTCTTAGAATTCATTGTTAATCACTACTACAATTACCTGGTTGTCCAACACCAATTAGACAATTTCTTAGTATAGAATGACCTATTTTAGGACCACATATTCACTTAGGACTAGCTTCATTCTTTCTTGCAAAAGATTGATACATGTTTTCTTCCTTATTTTCCTCCTATAATTTCATCCTTCCTTCCTATCCTTGTCCTCTATCTTTCCCATCCTTACCATCTCCTTTTCTGCTAGTAATTCCTTTAAGGATAGATTTAGGGTTTTAGATACTTGATGAAAATAAAACCTTGGAGATTTTGAATAGTGCTTACCTCCAAGTTTAATCTCATCCTTATTTGGGTTCCATTCCTTCTCCCACACTCTCTACCCTTCACTTACCCCTTCTCTATTTTCCTTCTCTCTTGTACCCTCTTCTTCATTAAGATCTCCAAAATAGAGTAAGACAAAAATGTTGCCTCTAGGGTTTACTTGACATAAGTCCCTAGACAACGATTGTGGTAGGGATGTAATCATGGTTTCAATTGTTGTCTCTAGTCCATCTAATTTAGTACCACCATGTACTATCGTTGAAGCCTACTTCTAGGATCCACCTCTTGGAATCATTTGGGATGATGAATTGTTCTACTATACTCCCCCTAAGTTCACCATGATGAGAGCTTGTCCCATTTGGTGACTCTTAAATTGGATGGAATATCCTATGGCTATGATATCTAGGTTTAAAAATGATTCCTTCTAGATCCTCCTGGCTCCCACCATTTGTCCCTTCTCCTAGATTTGCATCCTCAACACTTTTAGTTAAAAGATTCAGGTTGTTTACAATCTTGTTTCTCCTTAGAGTATACGCACCAGTTAGGGAAACAATTCCTTTAGGAATGGAGCGGATTTTATCCTTTCTTGAAAACTTTACTCCCATTGATTTTTATGAGACTCTTCTTTCGAACTCCACTCATTCATCACCTATTTCTACAAGGGAAAAACATAATTCTTACATAGACCCTTTGCTAGATTTTTTGAGAAATCAATAAACTTCTCTTTATCGATAATTTAGACCTCCAATCCACTCTACTAAAACTCCATCAAATCACAAGGTTTTTACATCCAATTCGAGAATTGGTTAAAAATACAACCACATAAAAACCTTACTTAATACTTATAATGCAATGTTCTAATTAAAAAATAACTCTTTTCATGGACCATTTTTGAATAAAAAATTAGAGTAACTCTTACGTGATCTAAACTTATCACATGTAATGGAAATTGATTAAACTTGATAATATACTTATTGATTCGATGCATTAAGATTACCTACTATGCTACATTTATATCCAAATAAACATACTTGGGTCAAATTTCACAATATGATCAAGTAATTACTTTATATCAAAACAAGGACAAAGAGATGTATCAAAAGGAGGACAGGGAAAACACATGATATATCAAAAGGACATGGAAAAAATATGATCAAGTAATTACTTTATATCAAAGCAAGGAAAAGGAAGATAGGGAAAACACATGATATATCAAAAGGACATGGAAAAAAATGTGATAAAGGTTGTAAAAGGACTGATATTCTTAATTCTCTATAATTTAATTATTACTTCAACAAAGTTAAATTTAAACGCATGTAGTAATTATGGAAGCTAAGGCATCCAAAGCCATAAACAAATCCAATTACATGCTAAATGCCCACAGATAAGAGAGAATGATTGCAATAAAAGCTATGATTATTATGTTCAAAAAAAAATGTTTGCCTTTTAAGTGATACATAATTATGTTTTTTTAATGAAAGAGAAAGCGTGGCCACTATAGGACAATAAATAGTCTTTTATATAATCAATGCATGAGATGTAGTGATTTTATCACATGAGGATATAACATAATTATAATTTATTTGCAATCCATATGTTTAAATTATCTATGATTTATTTTAAATATCTTTAAATAATAAATTATAGCTTTTCTACTTGAACACAAACTCGAAATAATATATTATATAATAAATTATAGCTTTTCTACTTGAACACAAACTCTAAATAATATATTATAGTATTTTTACTTAAACACAACCTTCTTGTTTTAATGTAAATAATGTTGAACTTATAGTCACATTGTTTTTAGCAGATTTTCAAATTTCGAAATTCTAAACTTATTCTGACTAATTAGAAGGCTTCCTAGTAATTACATGATTGTTATGGTCCTCCATGTCATACTTGCGTCATTTGCAGCCATGTTAAATAATTTTGAAAAATAGGTTTAAATAGAATCATCATATACTAACTTTTAAAGTTATTATAAAGGAAGTGGAAATGAGCGGGATAAAAGCTTTATTGTTGTTTGTCGATTTTAGAAAAAAAAAACGATATTATGTTTTGTTTTAAATACTAAAGCACTTTGAACTTTTCTAGATGTGGTTATTTATTTTAAATTATGGTTATTTATTTTAAATTATTATTATATATGAAACAACTTTGGGTAAAGCGAAAATTGATACAACTTCTATTAAATTGACACAACTTTATTAAATTATTATAAAACTAAAAATAGAATATTTATTAATAATAATTTTATTAAATTTAGAGTTTCACCCAGTGGACTTTAGGGTTCCCTCTGCTATGTTTAAGTATTTATTAGGGTTCTTCTTTTTAATTTTTCTCAAGCTTTTATGTCCTAAAGATGGATCATGTTGTGGATTCGAAACGTCGACAAAAAAATGATAACACTGCAGTTCTTCCAAATTCTAATAAACAATATTAACAATGTTATAAGTGTTAAATAACATCTTTCCCTATCTCACACTCTTTTGGTTTATATATAAATGGATTAGAGAAGCTACTTTGACAATATAAGATCGAATGAAGGTTGTATTCTCTCCAATGTTACTATTATCATCATGGTTTTTATAAATGATGGATTCCTTATGCTTCATACCATTTCATACCATTGTGTCGTGCCACCAAAACATTTTCCTAATTTCTTCGATTCATCACTTTTTTCATTTTTTTTAAGAGAAGAAATTGAGCTCCCTATTAAACTTTTGCTACTCGAAAACCTCTTAGATTTTCTTATGCAAATGTTAAAACCCAAGATTCTCTTCTTACTCTCCAAATTGTACCATTTTCATCATTTTAGAGAACACTCTAGCTTGCTGACACATAGTGTATCGACAAGTTCCCTATTCCTTCATTGATACATAGTTGTTGGCAAAGGGGTAGACCCAGGGTTCAACGCTTCAACAACGCACCAACAAAACCCTAACTCCTAGCCCTTTCATCAACACCTGTGAAGTAGATGAAGTCTCACTCGAGGTAGAGGGGGTTGCAAGACTCAGGTGTCTGCAACCTAGTTGGGACACAGATATGTGATCACAATACTTAATAGAGCACTTAGCAATTAACATTCATTAGTCTTTAACCCTTATTCACATTGCAAGTTAAACCTTGTTTACATAACAACACAATATTAATCAAGATCTACGTAAATCTAACCATTCAGTACATAACATTCGAGCAGATCTAACATCCATTCATACCTAAAGCACTAAGCATCAATAGATCTATCTATTACACACCAAGATCAATGCACTAAGTAGATAAATACATAACCAGCATAAACAACATTGCAGAAAGCACAATAACATAAGATATATGTGGTTCACCCCAGTGTGGGGCTACGTCCACCAACTCTTCTTCTCTGCTTTATTAGTCTCTTCAATCTCCTTACAAGAACAAAGCCACAACTCTGCATAGGACAAGAAATCTGTGTGCACCTTGCTAGATCCTTCTTCCCCGAGTTAGGTCCAAGCACAGAGCCTTTACAAAGTCTGTTCACAAAGCACTTACAAAACACTTGCACTTAACTCTGCAAGCCTTAACACATCTTCTTGCACATAGCTAACATTAGCACTAAGCCATTGGCCTACTAGGTGTCTCTTCTTACATCGCCTAGCTAC
>JASDQU010502014.1:36838-51507 GCA_032191745.1 Picea mariana
CATTTTTGTAATATATTGAGATTCATATTTTGGCTTCCTGAATTATTTTAACAATGCTTGTCTGATTTATAGCAAAGTTCTTGAATATCTGGTCGATTTGGTTGTCTGAAACTTCATATACCATAGTAGTTCACTGCCCATGAACGTTGTGGCCAACTGCATGATTTTTGTCGCCTCATCCTAGAAATTCTTCACAGTCCATATTGTGTCACATACAAATAAGTGTTGCTCAGGGCCCTCCGACCATGTTCCCTGAATCTCAGGAATCCTCAATGTATGGTCTATCCCTTCCATCATACTAGGTGTTGTACTTACCCTTGGTGATTTCAAATGACTCTGGTTTGTTGTGTTGCTCCCACTATTCTAACTATTTCTTTGAATTCCTCCAATTATTACAATTTCTCTTGAACAAGTCTCAGTTCTTGCTTCAATCCATAATGATGCACATGGGGTCGTGGTTTTGACACATATTTCAATCTGAGATGGAATTCCTTCTTCTAGATGGCACTGAGGATCTCTTTCTTTCCTTTTCCTTTCTCTGTACGGTGTGATCTGAAGTTCTACGCAGGGGTTACTCTCCTCGAATTCTCTGTGCTGCTCTCCTTTTCTATCCATAGTCTCCTTCTTGATATATATAAACCTTTTCCCATAGTGAAATACTCCAATCTATCTGTCCGAGTCAGTATCCTCTCTCGGTATCTTCATCCTATCCACTCCTTACTCATCCTTCCCACTCTTAGACCATCCTTCGATCATCCCCCAATTCCCCTATGTGTGCGAAGGAGATTAGCTATCAGACTCCATCTTCATGACATTTTTATTGCAAAGAAACATCTTTATTCAAGTAGATAATGCACTCAAAATTATTTCGTGTGGACCCTTGGAGAAGTCTCTCCATGACACTATAATAGTAGGTACAATCTACTACAAACTTCATAATATAACCCCCCCAGTATACTACTCAACCAGAAATCTACTACATGAGAAACCTTATTAATTACCATATTGAGTTGTCTGATCATTTCAAAAGTTGAGTTTCTTAGGGATTCAACTTTGTATCTCCCAATTTTCTCCACTAGCCTTCCTAACTATTCAGTCAAAATAATTGGGAATTCACCAAAGAAAATTTCATGCAGATTTGTGAAAACATACCTTTGTAACCATTGTTCATCATTGAACCTAGGGTTTCTATTTTTTTTTCTAGAAAATCCTTGTTGATTCCTTTCCATCCATTCTTCAATTTCTTCTCTATTCGGCCTCCAAAACATTCCCCTCAATTACAGTTCTCAGTCTTGGCAATGGAACCATTTGTTGGTGCATAGGGGGAAGACCCAGAGTTAATCATTCAAATACCAACAAAACCCTTAGACACTGACCCTTTCGAAATCACCTGTAGAGAAAGTGAAGTCTCACCCGAGGCATCTGTAGGGGATGCAGGAACCAATTATATGCAGTGTTGAGGGGAAGCGAGGCATTCAAACTCTCATTTACTCATGTGCACAGTTCTCATTACTTAACAATTACTAAACATGTGAACTATTCTGAACACAACATTCTTTCATTAGCATTCATTTACTTATTAGATAATTCAGTGCATGACAATATAACATCCTATGTGATCCATACATTTAGCATAAACCAAAAAAAATCATAAAACACATCATAACACATAGATTTATGTGGTTCACCCAACTTGGGCTACGTCCACAACAACTGGATTCTTATGTTATTCATTGATAGTTCTCTTACAACTCCACAGTAAACTACAAAATATGCAACAATATGATTTACCAAACCTACCTAGTCATTATGTTGCAATGTGAGTTCACTCCTCGGTCATACGTCAGATTTCCTCCTTCGCTCAACTCCCTTACCCAAAAGCCACTATAAAACATACATCATCTTTCCTCTTCTCTTTCTCTCATTCAAAAACCCATTTTAAATAAAAATAGGGCTAATCCCATTACAAAATTGGACAAAGTGTCCCCCAGAAACCCATTACAAAAGTGGAGAAAGTGTTCCCAAAACCCAACGGTTTATAACCATTTTCTACCTTTTGCATGTTGCTCCGTAACACATCCTTTTATTGTGCTCTTTGACTTCTTTAAGTCCACTTCCATAGTGTGCTATGGTCCATATTTTGATTTCCTTTTACCCTTCTGTTGGAAATACTAAAAGGGAGGGGGTGAATCAATATTACCTTTTTAAACAATTAGTAATTTGTTATTTTAATCATCACAATAGATCAACAATGGACTTGTATTTAAAAACCAATTATATAAATATACTTAATAAGAATTACAAATTTTATAGAGAATAATATTTGATTGTGAAGGATACCAATCATCTTTAGATATCCAACTCTTGGAGACACAAATCCCCTTCTTCAAGGCACCAACCCTAGGAAGCACCAACTCCCTTCTTTTAGGGCACCAACCCTAGGAAGCACCAACTCCCTTGTTTTAGGGAACCAACCCTAGGAAGCACCAACTCCCTTGTTTTGGGGTACCAACCCTAGGAAGCACCAACTCCCTTGTTTTCACACCTTACTTAGTAAATGATATGAATCCTTCCTTGCTCCTCCCTTCCACCTGTTAGGATCCATAAATGTCCCTTTTTCACTATATCATTTTCTCATTCAACCTTATCATTTCTATGCTAAAATGTCTAATATTATGTTTGCTAAGACCTTTTTCCCAAGGTATGAATCATTGATCTTGCTTTTGTATTCTTATTTACTTAACATGTTTGATTGGTATCATTTCTCATAGTTTACCCATGAATGCTCAACTAATGATCAAAATGTGTAGATTAAAGAAAAACAACCAAGTCTTGAAGAAAGATCACTGCTGTTACACTAGATATTACAGCTATGTGCCAGTTCTGCATGTTGTTGCACAATTATAGTAATTGCACACCTTTCTTGGAAGCTGTTACAATTGCTGCAACAGATTCCCACTGATCCTTGAAGATCATATATCATTCAAATCCGTATCCTAAAGATGGATCCCAATGCTATTACACATTTTGGCTCATGCTAGTGATCAAGATCATTTCCATATTTTGTGATGATAACAGAGATTTTATATCATACGAATAGCTTGAGAATCTCCGATTCTCAAGGCTTTTCTAAGTATGTTTTATCTGAATGTCTCTATATTTAAATAACATATCTTTTGTAACCATTAGGTAGTAGATATTAGTTGTGGAACAGAGAGTGAAGTGAAGTATTTTGTATCTAAACATTTTGGGGATTTAACAAAGAAGTGATTTGAGTTTCTCCAACATACTGTAGTCTTTTCGAGTGGATTCAGTGAGAAATAGAGGGCCCACCTTCCTCACAGACTCCCCTCTGTTGTGAGTTTTAGATTAACTTCTTTGATTGTTTACAGTTGTGTGACTTATCTGTTTATGCATTGCTAGAATACATTTGATGTTACAGTTCAATCCCTTTCTGTTAATGCACATCAGTGTGTCTCATGAGAGTTAGAATCAATTGTTGTATATTGTTGGAGAATTGCTTTGAAAGTTAATTCCTTTTCTACATTAGATTAAATATATGTTTCCAAGCAAAAGTAAATAGAAGTGTGAATTCCCTTTATGCAATTAAGTAGACTTCCTTTCATTAATTAGCACAAAACTTCCTTCTGCAAGAGTAATACAGAAAATTAGAATAGATTAGACAATCCAGGATTCTTATACACATCAAATTCTACTCCTAGAAATTAGATTTCAATTATGCAAGTGTGACTTCAATTCGGCAACAATAGATTAGAACTCCAGCTATGTCAACAACTTGTGTTATTTTTCAGCTTTTCAATTCTGTTAGTTTACCTTAATGCAACTTGATTAGTGTTTGCTTTCATAATCTAGCATAGACTGTGCACAATTATCTTACAATAACAAAACTTCCCTGGGTTTGACAATTCATATTGAACACCTTAATTATCTATTTATTTAGACAATTAAAGTGCACAACATTTTGGCGTCATTGTCGAGGAACATAATTATAGATTCTTGTAAGCACATTAGTTTTCTTTTCTTAGGAATGAGTAGTCTGCATGAATCGAGGAACAAGAGGATGTATCCCCAAAAATACTAACCCTACAGGTGCCAGAGGACATGGTGGAAGGCATCCTGCACTAGGAAGGCCAACCTTTGTTGATGAGATTATAGCCAGAGAAGATTCTTCTTTGAGATCTATCTTTCGCCCTTCAAATCTTCCAAGAAGACATATTCCTCAGCCATCAAAACTACCCCATTTTGAAACATCGTTTTCATCAGGGGCTGAAGCTGAAGCTAAAGATTTGTCACCAAAAGGTAAGCACACAACACTGGAGAATATTAAAGATCAAGCAAGTGTAGCTTGGAACAGGGAAAAGCCAGAAGGTTGTTTATCAGATCAAAGGACAGATAGTCACTAAAGAGGAGTGGGACACTTTCTGTATTGATTGGAGAGAAAGAGAACGTATGGAAAATCAAGGAGATAATGAAGAAGAGTTTCACCGTGAGGATCCACTGAACAATGAAGATCAGACAAATGATGAAAATACTATCTCTACCCTAGTCTTTCCTATTAATAATATTCCTACATGGGGGATAGATCCTATGAAGAACATACCTTTCTCAGCCCTGCCAAATTTCCATGGATTATCTACTAGGGATCCATATGAGTTTCTATTTGAATTTGATCTTCTGTATAGAAGCTATGACTACACTACCACTGCGCAGAAGCTTAAATTGTTTCCAGCTACATTGAAGGGTAACACGTTAAGATGGTTCATGAGCCTTGGAGGAGAGAATATTTCAACATGGGGACAAATGAGGCATCTTTTCCTAAACAAGTACCAAGAGTATTGTCGAACAAGGGAACGAAGAGAGGAACTATTCAATATGTATCATAAGGAGGATGAGACACTTGAAGATTTTGTGGAGCGACTCCAGTATAATATACAAAGGTCAGGACATCCGGATGTGAGTAAGGACATACTGAACACTATTTTGCTAAAAGGAGTTAGAGATGATTGTTTAGATATGCTGAATATGCTTGGCAAGGGAGATATATCTAAGGAATCCTATGAAGACATTGTAAATCTTTGTAAGAGATGCTCTCAAGGATCTACAAGGAATAAGTCAGTTACCAGGGATACCTCTATTTCAAGGGTACAAAAATCAACCAATGGAGGGGAATCAAGAGAAGAAATAGGTAATCTGTTAGAAGATTTCAAAGCATAAACGATTAACTCTTTTTCCTCACAAATTGACACTTTGTAGGTCAAATAGAAACAAGCAAAATCAGATCAGGCATTGTCCATTTTCTGTTCGAAATACAGAAAGAAACATCCACTAAGGGAGTGCCCACTGAACAATGTCCAGGCATGTCTTATTTGTGAATTAGATCATGCTACTGACCAATGTCCCTCCCTACCAGGTGTAAAAGAATCAATGAAGGTGACTAATGAGGAAGTGGAGGCTTCCTATCTAATAACACAGAGAATACAATGGCATCCATGAGGTCAAGGTGCAAACCCTCAATTCTCTCCTGCAACACTTAATTATTGGAATAATGTGAACTATCAGCTTCAATATGGCCAGATGAATGCCCCCCCTCCAAATCAGATGCCACCTCCATATCAAGATCCCAATGCATGGGTACCTATGCCCCAACAACAAAATCATCCTAGGCAATGGAACCCATATTGGAAAGGCCCTAAAAAACAACTTACTTATCAAAACCCTCACCAACAGAACCCCTATCAACAACAGTTCCAACCCCAGTACCAGCAGCAAAAACTGCAGTTACCTCCCAATTCCCCACAGAACAATCCTCCCTTACAACCTCAGATGCCTGTGAAACCTAACCTGAATCCAAATAATAAGGTAGGTTAGAATATTGATATACAGAATGTGCCAGCTCTGTCTATTGCTTGTATGCATTGTGATGAGATAAAATTAAGACCAGGGAGAATAGTCAAGCCAATAATTGAAGATGCTTCATCTTTAGAATCAGACAAGGAATCAGGGGAAAAAACATCTACTGATACGGAGGATATTGAAAAACCTATCATAGAATTAGCATAACCCCCATTCCCTAAATGATTGGAAATTATCAAAACTATGGAATTACCATCCTTCAATCTCTTAGGAGAGTTGCAAAATCTGCATGTTAAAATTCCACTATTGCAAGCGATTAGGGATGTCCCTATTTATGCGAAGAATGTGAGAGACCTTTGTATCAAAAAGCCTGGAAGGAAACCTAGGGACCCCCTCACAGTACACGTAGTGGGAGAATTTTCTGAACTAATGTTAGGCAAAACCCCACCTATTAAATATGGCGACCCAGGAAACCCTACAGTCACTGTCAAAATTGGACAGACATTTATTCCTAATGTGTTAGTTGATTTAGGGGCAACAATTAGCATTATGCCAATAGAGATGACACAATTGCTACAACTCAAAATGCAAGTCCGACCTACTCCTACTATTTTAGAATTAGCTGATCGTTCTACTATCAAACCAGAAGGAGTAATTAATGATCTAGTTATTTCAGTTGATTCATGGGAGTATCATGTTGATTTTGTCATATTTCAACCTAAAACCTGTCTGAGGGGCCACCCTCTAATTCTAGGAAGACCATGGTTAGTCACAATTGATGCTTTCATTGGTTTTATATCTGGTTCAATGACCATCTCTAATGGTTATGATACCAAGAAACTTACCCTTTATGCTCATGCTACGCCTAGTGTGGAACCCAAAAATTCTTTATGGATGGACCTTGAGGATGAAAGCGCTCTGCCTGTTCTAACCATAGGAAAAGCCTTGAGTTTAAAATATGAGACATAGGATGAGCTAATCAATAGCTTTATCAATGACCCCTCTGTTGTGACACAAAACACGTACCACCGATTGAGTAGAATCTTTGACCCTACTGCCTAGGAAGGAGTGAGCCTGAAGATGTTCTTTGAAACTGTTGTAAATCAAGTTAATTCAGCTGTAACAGTAGATACTAAAACAACTAAATTATTTCCTAAAGTCCATTCTAAGAGCATCATTGTAGAAATCAAACCTGGAAAAACCCTGAACATCAATCTTGATTTTATCTTCTGTTGAAACTGGATATTTGATGAAGTTATTGATTGAACATAAAGAGGCATTTTCCTGGGATTACAGGGATATGAAAGGAATTTCCTCTGAACTATGCACCCACCATATATACATTAAGGAATAATGCTGACCCATTTTCCAACCCCAAAGGAGAGTGAACCCTAATATTAAAGAGATTGTTAAGGAATAACTCCATAAACTTCTTAATGCAGTATTCATCCACCCTATATCAAACAGCAAGTGGGTTTCACCCTTGGTTATTGTCCCTAAAAATAATGGTAAATGGAGAGTGTGTGTGGACTATAGAGCCCTGAATAAGGCCACACAGAAAGATCATTTCCCTCTTCCATTTATTGATCAGTTTCTAGACAACCTATCTGGATTTTTTTTTTCTCTTTCCTAGATGGATTTAGTGGCTATAACCAGATAACAATTGCTCCACAGAAACAAGATACAACCACCTTTACCATCCCTTGGGGTACATTTGCCAACAAGGTTCTCCCATTTGTCTTGTGTAATGCAACAACCACTTTCCAGAGAGTTGTAATTGATATTTTCTTTGATATGGTGAATGACTGTATGGAAATATTCATGGATGACTTTACACCTTATGGTACTGATTTCGATGAAGCTTTAGCTAATCTGGAAAAAGTACTCAAAAGATGCATACAATATCATCTTTCTCTAAGTGCATAAAAGTGTCATATGATGATGAGAGGTGTGGTGTTGGGAAACTTCATTTCTTATACAGGAATTCAGGTAGACCCATCCAAAATCCAGGTAATTTTGGACATTCCAAATCCATCAACTTAGAAAGAGATAAGAAGATTTTTAGGGTATGCTGGATATTACATGAGATTCATTAAAAAAAATTCCCATCTTGCCTCTCCCTTGTTTTATCTATTAACAAAAGATGTTGACTTTAGTTGGACTGACAATTGTGAATTGTCTTTTGCAGATCTGAAACAAAAATTGTCCACATCTCCCATTTTGAGAGGGCCCGATTGGGCTATGCCATTTCACATTTCTTCAGATGCCTCAAATAATGCAATTGGTGCAGTGCTAGGGAAACAAGAGGACAAAGATACCTATGCTATCTACTATATCAATAGGAACATGGCTCCTACTGAGTTAAATTATACAGTTACAGAAAAAGAATTCTTGGCAGCAGTTTATGATATCAATAAATTCAAGCATTATCTCACTGGTTATTCCACTTTTATTCATACTGATCATTCAACAATTAAATATTTGATGAATAAACCTATTACTAACACCCGAGTAACAAGATGGTTGTTATTTCTTTCTAGATGAACATTTGTTTGTAGTATCTGCTCACTTACCTTGGTATGCAAACATTGCTAATTATTTGGTTGCAGGGAAGGTACCTCCACATCTATCCCCTCGAGAAAGAAGGAAGATTATTTAGAAGAGTGATCGATATAGTTGGATAGCGGGATATCTTTTCTACACAGTCCTGGATCAAGAAATCAGGAGATGTGTGAGAGATGATGAAGTTTATGATCTGCTTAAAGCCTTCCATGATGGCCCTTATGGGGGTCATTTTGATGATAAAAGGTCTGGGCATAAAATTTTGAGGATGGGATATTTTTGGACCACAATATTTCAATATGCAAGGAAGTATGTCCAAGCCTGTGACAGTTGCCAACGAATGGGTCAGCCAAATCATAGGGATGAGATGCCTCTCCAGCCTCAAGTGGTTTTAAAGCCTTTTGAGAGATGGGCCATAGATTTTGTAGGGCCCATTAACCCACCTTCTAATCAGAAAGTCTACATATTGGTCTGCACAGATTACATGACCAAGTGGGTAGAGGCAAAAGCACTCATCAGGGCCTCGGAAGAAGTTGTCTTAGCATTTTTGTTTGAAGAAATATTTTTTAGGTTTGGAGTTCCCAGAGAGTTAGTAACTGATGGGGGACCACCTTTCACATCATATAAGTTTGAATCCCTACTCAGTAAATATCATGTTTTTCATATAACAACTTCTCCATACCATCCCCAAGGTAATGGGTAGGTGGAAAGTACAAACAAAGTCATAGAAGCTATTCTTACTAAGACAGTGAGGGAACATAGTAGGGATTGGTCTGATAGATTGCATGAAGCTCTATGGGCTTATCGAACCACTTGGAGGAACACAAATGGTTTTTCTCCTTATGAACTAGTATATGGGAAGAGCCTTGTTTTTCCCATTGAGTTCAATATCAAGACCCTAAGAACTGCATCAACAGTCAATATAGACTTGATTATGGCACATAAGTCCAAACTGCAACAGCTAAATGAGTTAGATGAAAAGCGTTTGGATGCTATTCATCAAACCACAATGATTCAACAACAAAGAACTAAATGGCATGACTGAGTCATCAAGAAGAAGTTATTCAAAAAGGGAGATTGGGCATTGTTGTATGAATCACGCTTTAAATAATTTCAGGGTAATATGCATACAAGATGGTTGGAACCTTACGAGGTAGACACTGTTTTTCCCAATAGGACAGTCATATTGATCACTATTGATGGATCCAATACACAATTACTTGCAAATGGTCATTTCTTGTGCCTGTATCACTGTCCAATTTCCAAGGCAAGATTTAAATCCAGATGTACAACTGATACAAATTATCAATTTTTAAAGGGAAAATAGCTTGCTCCTTCCCCTTCTAAACCTTATAACTTTTTTCTTTTCAATAAAACCTTGTATATAAATAAACTCTGCGAATTTGAATTTTTGTGTTTTTGCCTAAACTTTTTATGCTTCTTTAATAAATTCAGCCTAGAAGGGTATCAGGCAGTGACTTGTGTGCAGATGGATTGATGAACATCAAGGTAGATTACAATGAAAGGAGCCAAAGGATTAGTTTTTGGAAGTTTGAAAAACTCCCTAAAAACTAAGGGATTATGTGTTCGACCGAGTTACATGTTGTTACACCTCTTCCCGACAAAATGGTCATTTTACATGTTGTTACACCATTTTCCCGACTATTTTGTCTTACATGCTATTACACTCTTTTTCGACAATTTGGCTGATTTACATGATGCTACACCTAATTCCACCATTATGGCCAAAATACATGCTGATACACCTACCGTTGTTATTCCTTTTCGCTATTTTGCATACCACTTCACCCATTTTTCACATTTCTACCATTTTTCCATGCTAATACTCCATTAATCTTTCCCACTTTACCATATTTCCATGTTGAAACATTGTTGTTTTTTCATTTCCACTACTATCTTTTCCACTCTCTCTATCAAAAAATGTCGCTTCATCATTACTTGATTCCACATACGCAGATTTCTAGCTGGTCAACCAAAGAAAGGACTCCACCTATGATCCACTTGTCATATCATCATTTCTCATGTTCCAGATCCATCTCTCATCATTACAACTATTCCACGTGGATCAGATGGTGGTTGAATAGTGCGTTTATTCCGATAGATCGATTCATGAGGTAAGTTATGAGGTACGTTAGTAATCCTACATGTCAAAGTGATTTAGATATGGAAGCAAGATTTAATTCTTACCTTCCGGATGTCCTAAATTTGTTGCACCATGAGCCAATCAGATTACTTGGGAGGGAAATAAAATCTACGCTGTCACAATCCCATTTTATATTCACCTCCACCACCTTTCGACCACACTTATTTGTTCACTGAGACACTGTGTTCTTTATGAAATCTACGTTCGAATTTGTTGTGTCTCTGGTTTAGGTGTTGGTTTCTCCTCCTTTGTGATTGTTTAGACTCTAAAACGACATCATGGGAGGATCAGTTGTGAGGTATGAACCAGAAAATCTAGATGCATTGTTGCTATACCAGATGTTTATCAAAAATTTCTACAGGCTGGATGGATTTCTTATTTTGAGAAGTTGCAGGGGTTTAATGAAGCAAAGTTATTGGAGTTTAGTCAGAATATCATAGAAGGGTATTCAATGGTGCACGAGGTGAGGATTCCAGTGACAAAGGAAACCGTGATTGTTGCGATAGGGTTGCTGACCATAGGAGAAAGGTGGTTTAGTAGAAAATAACATCTTCCTGAAGCACAAAAGGGTTTTCTCATGGATGATGAGAAAGTTTAGACCAAGGGTCGAGGTGTAGATGTAATTTCCTTACCCATACCATGGGGGAAAGTATCAAAATTTATAAAAAGGTACATTACATGCGAGGGAAGATATCAAGAAGTTTATTTTTATGATTTTATCCAATTGTCACATTTAAGACATCAAAAGATAATAAACATCCCTTATTACCTTCTTCATTCCTTGCATAATATGGCTCACTTTGTCAAGAGATAAAAGCATCCCAAGAATTGTCTTTCCAATCATAGACTGATAGGGTTGTTGATTTATAGGGGAATGGGAATTCCTAATGACCCATTACCTGAAGTGGAAGAACAACCAAATCTTGTACCTACTATTATGGCCCAACCAGAACAACTAAACCCTATGCCTGTAGTTGTGATTGAGCCAGTAGTTGAAAACCCAATCCTTGGACCAAGTCATGAGCCTCCACCCTCGGCTGCAACAACAGTTAAAGACCCCACTGTAACTGCCACTAAGTTGACTAAGAGAAGAAAACTCAAAACCAGAAGCAACTCTAATACCACTCAGAGAGACATCGAAAAAGTTGAACAAGAAGCACTCAAAACCCTCATGTTGATGCGATAGAGTGTCCTGATTTTGTTGATGCTCAGACCCTGCCAGATTCAGACATCAATGATACAAACTTGAGTGAGCGGCTAATTAATTTTATGGAGATACGTATCCCGAGTTTGACCTTGTGCAAGGAATTTCAAGAAACCATTTTGTCACTGCAGGCCGAATGTAAACGAACTGTAGCAGAATCATCAGCTCCACTTGATGATTATGTGAATCTCTCATTGAGTGACAAAGTATATATCATACAAAACCGCAGGATTGCATATTTTCCTCCTTGTCTGGTTATTGAAGAATTCCCTCCTTCTCCTAAAGAAAAGAAAAGAAAGGCCTTACTTTTGTCTCTAAATTACCTAGGAGGAGAACTAGGTCAGCGAGGTCTACTGGAGTAGCAGTTGCATGGATGCATATGGAACAGACAATACCCATTCTTCGTCATTATCCTCTGTTGTTAAATAATTGACTGTTACACAAGAACCAGTCCCTTCCAACAACATGACTGTGACACAAAAACCAACCTCTTCCTAGAACTTAGCTGTTACAAAAGAACCAGCTGCCCAGGAAGAGACTGTCCCACAAAAACCAGTCATGCCAGAATTGGTTGTTACACAAGAACTAACTACCCAGGAAGAGACTGTCCCATAAGAACTAATCATGTCAGAATTAGCTATTACACAAGATCCAGTTACACAAAATAGAGAGGATAATGACGATGTGCCACTTGCTCAGTTGTTTTCTCAAATTGAGAAGAAGATACAGGGTATAGAAAATGCCAAGATTACTGAACTGATGAAGGAAAATGAAAGCCTCAAAGCAGAGTTGGATTCCCTAAAGAAGGAATTGCAGGTTGCTCGATAGAAAAACCCAGAAGAGTCAACTTTGGATATATTAGCACAAACAACAACTGTTATGAATAAAAATAGAGAGCACATGTGTTATGAATGTGGTAATATTTACTTTTAGGCAGGGTATAAAATATTGAAAGTACCAGTCACTAGTCATGCTGAAGAACCAACCAATCTCTTAGTCAAGACAGAATATGACCTTACTGCTACACAAGAACCAGTAAGGCAGAAGAGATCTCAAGGTAATAGAGAATTTGTTGGTTTACCAACATCTTTTACACAAGAACCTATGTTACACTTACAAGTTGTAACTCAAGCAACTCAAACTGATTATGTTCTTGAAGACAAAGAAACTCAGACAGATTTTTGAAACAACAGATGTTGGGGTACACACAGGTGATTTGATTGATTTTTCTCATACTGGTACTTAGTAATTGGTCTTAGTAATTTGCACTGGAGGAGTCACTTCCCTGACTCAGATTCATAGTAAGTCTTGAATGTGGATTGCATGAGGACATGCAATGTCTTTAGTTGGGGGGCATGTTAGGATCCGAAAATGTCCCTTTTTCACTATATCTTTTGCTCATTCAACCTTATCATTTCTATGCTAAAATGCCTAATATCATGTTTGCTAAGACCTTTTTCCCAAGGTATGAATCATTGATCTTGATTTTTTATTCTTATTTACTTAATATGTTTGATTGGTAGCGTTTCTCATATTTTACCCATGAATGCTCAACTAATGATCAAAATGTGTAGGTTAAAGAAAAACAACCAAGTCTTGAATAAAGATCATTGCTGTTACACCAGCTGTTACATCTGTGCACCAGTTTTGCATGTTGTTACATGACTACAACAATTGTGCACCTTTCTTGGAAGCTGTTACAACTGCTGCAACAGATTCCCACTGATCCTGGAACCTGGTATATCATTCAAATCCGTATCCTAAAGATGGATCCTCAAGGTTGTTACACATTTTGGCTCACGCTCGTGATCAAGATCATTTCCATATTTTGTGATGATAACAGATCTTTTATATCATATGAACAGCTTGAGAATCTTCGATTCTCAAGGCTTTTATGAGTCCATTTTAACTGAATGTCTTTGTCTTTAAATAATAGAGCTTTGGTATCCATTAGGTAGTAGATATTAGCTGTGGAACAGAGAGTGAAGTGAAGCATTTTGTATTTGAACATTTTGGTGATTTAATAAGAAGTTATTTGAGTTTCTCCAACCTACTGTAGTCTTTTCAAGTGGATTCAGTGAGAAGGAAAGGGCCCACCTTCCTCATAGACTCCCCTCTGTTGTGAGTTTTAGATTAACTGCTTTGATTTTTTACAGTTGTGTGATTTATCTATTTATGCATTGCTAGAATACATTTGTTGTTATAGTTTAGTCCCTTTCTGTTAATGCGCATCAGTGTGTTTCATGAGAGTTAGAATCAATTGTTGTATACTACTGGAGAATTTCTTTGAAAGTTAATTCCTTTTTTGCATTAGATTAAATCTCTATTTCCAAGAAAAAGTAAATAGAAGTGTGAATTCCCTTTCTTCAATTAAGTATACTTCCTTTCAACAATTAGCACAGAACTTCCTTCTGCAAGAGTAATATAGAAAATTAGAATAGATTAGATAATCCAGGATTCTTATACACTCATCAAATTCTACTCCTGGAAATTAGATTTCAATTATGCAAGTGTGACTTCAATTCGGCAACAATAGATTAGAACTCCCACTGTGTCAGCAACTTGTGTTATTGTTCATCTTTTCAATTCTGTTAGTTTACCTTACTGCAACTTGATTAGTGTTTTCTTTCATAATCTAGCATAGACTGTGCATAATTATCTTATGATAACAAAACTTCCCTGGGTTTGAAAATTCATATTGAACACCTTAATTATCTATTTATTTAGACAATTAAAGTGCACAACACCACCCTCACTGCATAATTATCTTCATCTTTCCTTATTGGACTTTGCTTCTACTTTTGATCTTATGATCTAGACTGCAAAGACAATTTTCTTTCACCATACCTTTCTGTTTATGTAGTA
>JASDQU010502015.1:31794-52663 GCA_032191745.1 Picea mariana
TCTCCGTAAACCCCAGCGTATCCACATCTCAACAATTTGCAAATTGGGAAACATGAAATCTTTTATTTATTTATGTTTATGTAAAATAATAAAAACGATGCCTACAGTATGGTCTGGTGTCCACACAACCCTTTTTCACCATGACCTTGAACACTTTCTTTTCAGAAATACTATGCTCCTCAACTTTTCAAGATGCCGGTTACGAGGAATCGAAAATTTTAAGCCGCCCACTATTTGAAATATAACTAGCATACCCCTGAATTGGGGAAAGGCAACGCCAAAAAGAATAATATAGTTTTTTTTACATACAATTAATAAATTAAATTATTTAATAGTTTTTCACTTAAAAAACAAATTAAACAATATTTAATAATTAGTATAAAAACAATATCATTTCATATCAGAGCAGGAGAAACATCTCTTTGATATGAGAGGTATTGATGTGGTTATGTGATTCCACCGAAATATATGTGCAAGAGATCTCAAAATTATCTTATATCTCATCCATCATGGACCCTGATCACCCAATTTAAGTAACCTAAGTGCCTTCAAAAAAATCATGGGGATTCGGGAGGGAACATGCTTCCTCTGCCTCTACTAATGTTTTTGATAAAAAAGGCAATGCCAATCAGGCATGCACAGTCTAAGATGGATAATAACATTTCAGGCTTGCAACTTCAACTTCAGGCTTCCTTCTCGTCCATGGAATCGTGGACTGAATAAATATGTGTTCTATGTGATGGCACGAGGTCTCAAAATGTGGGCTTCTTCATCGAAAAACGTCACCATGGTCTCTCTAATGCTGCACATGCCAAACTTCGAGTTCCACAACCACACGTACCATCTCAATTTTCGTTTGAACAGGTGGAGGAGGGTTTAGTGCAAGTTTTTATCGTAGGAGACTGAAGGATTAAGACAACGAGATTTGTTTTAAGGGTGGCTGTGACATTATCATTGGGGTTTGCAATTTTTGACTAAATGTTTTTGCACCCAAATGTCACCCCCACCTTAGTCTGAGGGCTTGCTGATGTTGCCTATGCGAAGAGGGCGACGCTGCCTATGCGAAGAGGGAGAGACAGTTCCCAGTTTTATGTGCTGGTTGTGGATGATAACATTATAGATCTAAAAGTCTTCGAAAATCTATTGCAGAACCCCTGTTACAAAGGTACTATTATATTCAGACTGGGATTGATCATTGTATTATTTTTATTTTGAGAATTTTAGATAGAGTTATATAAGTAGGCATTTTAGCAATTTGACAGCTTATTTTGTATGTGTGTATGACTATAGTAACCACAATGGATAGTGGGAGAAGGGCTCAAGAGTTTCTGGGATTAGGAGACGAGTAAAACAAACATTTTATTAGTCTTCTATGCAAGAGATTTTCTTCCTATATCCTCTTCTAAGTGATGCAAACTAAAAATACGCTGACATATTATTAGTCTTCTATGATATTTTCTATCTGTAGATAATGATAGTGTTTTTCAATATATGTGATGATTTGTTTAATCTCTTAATATCTTCAATGGCGTTGATCTTGGCTCAAGAGTACCTCAACAACTGTGACTCTGATGTAGGAAGTAGACTGCATGTTAATGCTGATACAACAAGTAAAGAGAATGTTAATGCAAGAGAAGGAAAGGGGCCTCCTCCCTCTCAACTCACGAAAGGGACTCTCATGCAGATCAGACGATTCAAGATAAGGAGTGATGGTGTGCAAGGATTAGTTGTCCCCTTGAGAAGAGTGCTTCAGGAAGGATGATTCTCCCCTTAGAGTTGAAGCGACGATGGGAAACCGGTCCCTTCTTTGAATGTACAGTCAAATTTATTCATTGTTTGGATTTGGTAACAAACATACATAACACTCCTCCTCCTCCTATTCAATTTTGTATAGTATTTTCATCTTTGTATAACTGCAGTTGTGGGGTTTTATGTAAGCCTTTCTATAGTCACTGATGAGAAATGGCACAGTTATGATACTTGGGCATTGGTGTGGGTAGCATACTGATCTTTTTGGATGAGCGAGGTCTATCTGATGGACATGGTGAGCTTATTCCTGCATCTCCAGAACATGTCCCCTCGACTGCTTAAAGTCTCCCACTAATTTTTCATCAGGCGTGGGAGAAGGCACCAGAGAAACAATACTAGTCGTCGAGGTGTTCTGATCCACCATCTCCAGCCATGGCATCCACTACAATAGGGCATTGCGGGTTCCTTCTGAGATCTAGGTGAAGATTTTGGGGCAAAAGGTGAGCAGTCGTGGGTGTTAAAGTCGTGCAATAGCGTCTGGGTGAAAGAATTCATGGGTGCTAAAGTCGTGCAGTAGCGTCTGGGTGAAGGAAAGAATCGACATTGAGGCGGTGGACGACAAACACACGTGTACCGTTGCAAATGGATATGGACACACAATGCAAATTCGAGAGATAACTCCCCCTAAAAGAGCGCCTTCAGCGTAATTACGGTACATTTTGGCCATAGAAATGGGCATGCTCTAATATATTTTCTTGCACACTAAAATATTACAAGCCTATTTTTTCCATGTACAACAAACTTTGTACTTTTATGCACATGGGGAAAAAAAACAAAAACAAAATGAAATGCTTTTGAGTAGGATAAATAAATCCAATACGTGATGACAAGATTGGAATTGTTGTGCAACGGAAGCAAAACCAAGGATGATTTTAGGGGCTAAATTTCACTCATGGGCTAATTTTCCATGGTTTTTTCCAAAAAAATATTCGCTATTCTAAAAATGATTCGCCCAAATTCTATAGGATAAAATTGTTTTACCTTAAAAATTGCCAAACTTTTATATAAACTATATAAAATCCTTATAAATTTGAATATTTTTACAAAAATATCGCCAAAAATTTATAGTTGGAATATGAAGGATTAGTAAGATTCGCCAAGGTTTCTACATTTTAAAATAAGTTTCCATCCTTAAAATCATCCCTGAGCAAAACCAAGAGAATTTACAATAGAAAACAAGAGATCACATGGTAAGACAACAATCACACAAGAGACACGACGATTTTACTTGGTAAAACCATTAGGAGGAAAACATCCACGAGACAATGGCAATCGGTGTTTTATTGACCAAATCGGAAGATTACATAAAATCAACAACAAACTTACTGCTCATGGATGACTATGTTTTTCTCTACGGGTTACGTATTTATATCACAACTTCCACCGACTGAATTAATTTATGAATGACCAGATCAAATTTATTTAGGTTAACTAGTTGTGATCTGGCTAGAATCCCGCACAAATATTCATTCCGTTGGATAATTTTTCACCCATTCAACAATATCCACCTTGACAAAAATTTACCTGATACCTTACCCAGGTTCATTCATCATCTTTTTTGAAATCCAAGAGAAGCTAAACAACACTGCAACTTCTCTAACGATACTGGTTTTGTGAGCATGTTTGCACAATTTGTTCAAGTATGGACCACTGCACCTCCATCAATAACCTGTCTTACAAAATGATTCATTGTCCCATTTTGATACGTTGGATTGTTAGTCAAATACACAACACTTTGAATACCACATAACCCCTTATTCTGTACTTGTCCAAACTTACCCAATAGATCTTTGCATTATCCTCAAATTCTTTCCCTTTCCAACAATATTTCTTGAGATGCCCTAATTTGTTGCAATACCAACATCTTCCCTAACCCTTTTTTCCTTTTGATTTATCCCTAGATGTTCCACTCAAATCCTCCCCCCTTTCTATGGACCAACCTCTAGCCACCATTGTTTGTAGCGTTGTGGTTTATAAACTGGATTTTATCTACACCTCCTTAGACAATATAGCTCCCACAACAATATCATATTCAATTGTCTATTGTGATAAACCACATAGACATGACCAAGTGATCCCGAGATTTAGGAAATGAACACAATAGCGTGATTGGATTGTTTTCATCATCATATTTTACATCCTTACTACTTAATTGACAAATAAGAGTATTGAAAATGTTTAAATGGTCAATAATTTTTGTACCTTCTTTCATGCATAGACTGTATAGTTGCCTCTTCAAATAGATTCAGTTAGTCAAGGATTTCTTCATATAAAGGCTCTCCATTCTGCTCCGTAAACCCATTGTTGTCTTCTCTCCAAGGATATTAAACAAAACATCATCTTGAAAGACACAACCGAATGGTACTGAGATCTCTCGCATCTAGATATTCCTAGTCCTCATCTGTCATATCCATCGGTCTCTTTGTCTTTCCTACCAATTCCTTATGTAGACCTTGTTGCACCAACAGATCCCACACCTTGATCTTCCACAACTCAAAGTTATTTTTCCCATTAAATTTCTCCACCTCAAACTTTTCACTCGACACTTTTTTTTTTGGGATAAACATTAAAACTTTCAACACAAGTCCATTCAATTCTTTGACTAGTGAAAAATTACACAACTTACTTTTGAAATTTTAAAAAATATATCTCCAAGAAAATATTTTACTCCATCCTCTTAAATTTTAAAAATATAATATTTTAAAACATTTATTTCTCTTTCAAAATATATTTGAGTGTACTTTTATTTTTAAATCGATTTTTTTTTAAATATATGTACCTCCAATTGGTAACCAACTCCTCAACCTCCACAAGCAAGGACTTGCAAAGAAGAATAAACCAAAACATTGGTCTGCAGATGCCACAAGGGTTTGCAATTGACCACAAAGATGAAATCGAATAGAATTTTAAATATTTGTGGACTTCTCCTTGGCTTTACCTTCGACCCTCTTCATGGATCAACTCTCCTTCTCTACACATGAGAAACCTTATCCTATGATTAGGAACCAACGATCTCAACAACCTGAATGCTTCTATGGGTGGACGACTCCTCTTCTTCCCACAAACCAAAAAACACCTCGAACCTTCGAACCCTTGGCTCCAAATTTATCCATCGCAGGCTTTGCGACCTTCACAGCAACTCTTCCTTCTTTGCACGTGAATGGCGGTTGAAATCGCCAGTCTTTTTCTGATGAACAGAGAAAACCCTTGGCTCTTCCTTCTTTGTGCGCGAATGATGAACTTCTTCCTTCTCCTCGACAATTTCTCCTCTTCTGTGCACGAATGACCAACGATCGAGGATAATGGCCAACGTAAATAACCAACAACAACTCTTCCTTCCCTTTCCTTGGGCTTTGATACCACTTATTTTGCAATGAAATTGAAAACAACATAAAATAAGGGACCATGGTAAGACAATAATCACACAATAGACACAATGATTTTAAGTGGTAAATCCCTTAGTAGGGAAACATCCACTAGACAATGGAAATTGATATTTTATCGATCAAATAAGGAGATTACATAAACTCAACAACAAGCTTACTGCCCATGAATGACTATTTTTGCTTCTACCGGTTATATATTTATATCACAACTGCCATCAACTTAATTAAATTTTGAATGACATGATCCTATTTATTTGGGTTAATTAGTTGTGATATGGCTGAAATCCCACACAAATATTCAATCCACCTAACTGGTTATCGCCCATTGAACAAGAATTTCATTTTCACCTTACAATGGTTAAACTTTGTGAGTACCCTTCATTATAGGGTTAAACATTTTTACTGTACTTCATTTTAACATGGGTCTAAGAAATTCATTTATTTATTTTTATATATTTAAATTTGGTTGCAATAACAGCTCCAATACAACACTACAAGCACAAAATAAGCAACCCAAAACTTGGAAATGATGCCATGTCTCCTCTAGTAGATGGTCTAGAAGTAACTTGGCCTCAACTACAGAACTCAGCCTCAGCTACGAAAACTCGGCCCCCACTTGAAAAACTCAACCTTGGCTACAAAAACTCGACATTGACTACAGAAACTCAGCCTTGGCTATAGAACTCGACTTCAACTACATAAACTCAATCTCCACTAAAAAAATCGGCCTCAGCTACAAAACTTGGCCTCGACTACAGAAATAGGCCTCGGCTACAAAAAATTGGCCTTGTCTACTGAAACTCGACCTCATCTATAGAACTCAACCTCGGTTACAACAAACTCGACCTCAACTATAGAAATTGGCTTCAGCTACAAAAATCCACTTCAACTACAGAAACTCAATCTCAACAACAGAACTCAGATGAAGCTCAAATGAAGACCCTCAATGGATCCTCCTCCTTGTCTAGCTAGGGTGGATGTTATACCAATGAAACCAAACCAACAGTGGAAGTGTTTTTCCAAAACCCCAATGAAAACCTTGGCTCCAAGAGCACCCCAAATAAGAGATCAAATCATAATGAGAAATTGAAGTTCCATCCCTCCTTTTATTCTTCTTTGATTCCCTTCTAGAACTTTCCCCTTTGACTTAATCCACATGACCCTTATTCCCCTTTTAATTTTCACTTAAATATTAAAGTCACTTTTTCTAATGTTTAAGTAACTATTAATATTAAAGTCACTTTATAACCTTTTTAACCCCCTTTTAATGTCAGAAATTGATTAATTAGATTTTAAGACATTTCCAGAAACCATAAGTCCTTTTCTCATCCTCCTAGCCTTTAGAGATTCTCGTCCCAGTTCCAAACGAGCTATTACACTAAGGTTTCCCCTCCAATAATATGATCCAAATAACACCTTAAGTGCATTTAATTAGATTAAGCTCAATAATAACCCCAAATTACGAGAATTGTCAGAATGCCACGGAACCAAGAATGAACTGTGCGGAAATGATCCTGATGATAAAAGATGGTAAATGGACTAGGATGAGCCTCATATAATTCCTCCAAATCTTCCAAGCTTACTGATAGCATAAACTCACCCCTATGTCTAGGTTGATACAAGCCTCAAAAGTCATCTCTAGCTGCATAATAGGGGAACCCAAAAATGGGGAAATTACTATCCTCCCTTCCCAAATATTGCTTGTCCTCAAGCAATTCCATCACAATCTGACACTCCATCGACTGAACTAGAGTGAAACTGAAAATGATACTAGAGTCCCAAAACAACCTGGAAGATGTGAAACACCCTCTGCACAATGTGTGATATGGAAAGGTGATGACATAAGAGGCCTCCTAAATACTGTCAATAAGTAGAGAAAGTCGATACTGCAACAACTTGATCAAACCCTAAAATAACGTCTCTATTAGGGAGTCAATCTCATGAGATAAAAAAATGGCTCTCTCCTTTATGGAAGATACTAAACTACCTAATACTGAAATCCTAGGGTCCCATGCTAATATTAGAAAGGAACCACCATGTTGACGTTGCACCACTCTGATCATAATCGTCTGACCACCGTGCCCAGATTGCATCCTCCTCTCGTGGTACTCCAAGATGGAATACATATAAGGGTTGAACCTACTACCATGAATAATGTCATGCGTAGACATTAAAGTGAATTCACGAATTGCAAATACACTACCACACTCGATATCTATTAGCATTGTCACCTATTTTTCCACATACTCCAAATAAATCACCGTGAAGTGCGTGAAATATGATAACTTATCAATCATTGCACACAAACTATCCGCCCAATGTACCCTCGGTAAACCTGTGATGCAATCTATCAACATGGTCTCCCACTCTCACCCAGAAGTGGCCAAAGAATACATCAATATTGTCAAATGAGTGTGCCTTGACCTTCTATGTTGATAAGTCATACACTCCCCCATATCTCTCCATCCATCATTTGTGAACCTCTGTCAGATCTACCTAAAATATCCACAAACTGACCTAGATGATATGAAACACTCTCTACTTATAGCACCGGTCTGCAGGGTGCTAATGTGAGAATCCATTTAACTGCCCCTGATAAGCCATGCAATCATAAGCTGCATAAAATTAGTCAAATCCTCAGAAGACCACTCCTTCAAGAAACCAATCCTAAGCATACCAAGAGTAAACTTTGAAAAATGAAAACTGGCCATCTCATTTGTATCAACTGTTGAGTTGTCAAACACTACAGTCCCAGGGTCCCAAGCTAGCCTCAAAAGGAACCCACCATGATGTCGTTGCACTACTCTGATCATAAGTGGCTAGCCCTCATTCCCAGAATGCAGTGTCCCCTCCTAGAATCCCAAGCTGTAATGTCTAGAAGACCAAAACCCACTACTATGGATCATATATTGTAGATGTTACTTAGTGGAATCAAAGTCTGCAAGTCCATCATCATACATGATCCTATGTATCGACAAAGAAAATCTATCCTGCCATATAACATGTGCCCCATCATTTCCTTTCAGAGCATCCCAAAATGAAATAGACCAATCCTATGAGTTCCTCGAACCGACATCCAAATTAGTTGTCCATTATTCCTCATACCAACCAACTCCAATTGCGCTATGATGATAACCACTAGAAACCTAATATGTGAACTCTCACATCCAATTGATGGAAACACGGTAACATGATTCAATTTTCTTCCTAGTAATATGCATAACCCCTGCCAAAATATTCTGGAAAATGTGTTGTACTAAACATCCTCAATGTACTCAGGAGACCCATGGAGTCTAGACACCTCTCTACAAAACAACTATGTTTGTGGTGCCTCATACTCTAACGAACTCACAAATAAATGTGCCAAATTGGTCCACTGACCATAGATGAAATAAATATTGTCCCTGCCATACACCTCTGACTCATTATGCTGACAAGTAATACACTCCCTCACATATCTCAACATATCATCTTCGAGGCCTTTCCATGAGAACCTCTCTCTGATCTACTGGTAAGTCATGAAGTACCTATAATTGCCTGCAAAGGGATTATCGTGCATAGCCCTCATGATTTCCTCCTTAAGTGTGGGATCGTGAACCAAGTATATGCTACCTCTATAGTAGCTGATGTCATCGGCCACTTTGTACCTGTCATCCTGAATGTGACCATCAATCAACTCACAAGAAATCCGGTCCTTGGAATATTCCACTAGAAGGTGGGACTTCTAATCAGTTGAAATCCTTGTGAGCCAATGCAATGTGTCATGGATCTCCTCCTAATGTGTTTGTACATCCCTTATACTAATCACTTGGATGCGATGTAAAACATATATCATGCCAAGCTTCCTGTCCTTGTCCTAATGATTTCCTGATCGAAGACTAATATCTAGAGAGTACTCTGTCCTATGCCTAAATATGCTCTCCATCATTCCCCATGTCTCAAATGATCCACACCTTTCCTGATGTATATGTGGATATTATCAAAGAACATTAACATAAACCCCTGTAGTTGTGATATAAATATGGGGTTCATGTGATACTGAAAGGTGGCAAGTATGTTGGTCAACCCCAATGGCTTGAAAAAAAACACGTAGTGCCAATAATGACACCCAGACATAGTCTAGTGATATCCCAATTGAATATCAGTCTTCTAGGAATATGTTGCTGAAGCTCACCTATCAACTCCTTACCCCTAGATAATCCAAACTCAAGGGTATCCTCAACGTCCCTGTCAAGAAGTCTCTCTAAAGGAATCGCCCCACGATCCCATACTAATGTGTCCACGACCTCAATATATCCATTCCCACAATAAGTGGGTGCATATAACTCCCTGATGGTTGGTCCCCAAGGTATATTCTCAACTCCCCTATCTCCAGTTATGTCTTGATCCGTCAATGGGATCCCCAAAAGAAGTGGCTCATGATCTACAAGATGAAAACTATGTGTATAATCATCAGTCTCTAAGCCATACCTCTCGTCAAGCCCCTACAAATATGAACGCCCCTCGTGCTCGACCATCACAATAAGATCCTCCCTCAAACCATACATACTATTAACATCTTCATGTGTCCTGACCACCATATATGACTGAAATGATGATGAATGTGCTAAAATCAACTCCATAAGAGGCTCATGTGTAAGCTTCACAACTTACTCTTCATCATCCCTCATGCATGACTCCCTATAAGTTAGATTAGTATCCAAGGGAAAATCATTCAACACCACATCTTCATCATATTGGGGTGCTAATACGCCCTCATCATCTGCATCTAAAAATTCAACCTGAGGTTTTGTCAAACCTGTTGGAATACTCAGAGGGGGGTGAATCAATATTACACAATAATTATTACTTTCTTTTGCCACAACTTATTTTTATTAAAAATATGTTATTTACCAACATTTAATCATGCAATTCACAATACACAAATATTTAATGTGGAAACCCAAATGGGTGAAAACCACATAAACTTTCTTTATAAAAATATTTGTAAGCACCAACTTACAATAGACACCAATATGCAATAATCTTTGCAGGCACCAACCCATAGTGAACACCAATCCCCTTACTGAGCACCAACTCAGACAATGGGAACCAACACACATAATTATTGTTCACAAGTACCAACCTGTAAGAGACACCAATCTCCCTCCTTACTCCACCTTGAACAATTTGTAACTTGTAGATTGCTTCAGAAGACTTAGTCTCCAACATGCTTCATCCTCCATGTCATCAAATCTCAGATCTTTGTCGTCTCTATGCTTCCGTTGCAAACCTCAGAGCCTCATTTCTTCACACTCCACACATATTATCTTGATTAGGGAATTGTCATTTATAGTGATTACTTCCTTAATAATTTGTCCATGTACATGTCGTGTTTGGTCGACCCAAGCCCATAGATTCTCCTTCAGGTCGAGCTACAAATCCCTCCATGGAAACCGATATTCTAACTTCTTTCTATCACCCACCATTTCCACATATAAGCCTTAATTCTCAGGGGACATTTGATCATTTATCTGTTTTAATATTTTCCTTCGATCTGCGATCATGTTTATCAGGAAAATCGGGGTTCCTATCGTACCCCCTGGGACCTCAACACTCATCCACTGTTCAATCAATATTTCCATTTAATTTCCACCGTCGATATTTGGTCGTATATGTCGGGACCATCACGCCTGTCGGACCCTTGGGGCCTTACCACTCGACAACCATCAAATTTATATATTCATTCAATCTCCATTGTTCAATATTTGTGATCATGTTATTGGGAGCACAATGAGTTCGAAACACTCAGTGCTATCTCAACCATTGGATTGTTGATCAACGATTGTAATTGGTTCTTAGAGTTCTTCTTGTCAGAGTTCACTCGTCGAATTCAATCCGACCATTTCCTCTCCTATGGATTATACTACATGACCCTTTCAGACTCCAAATGGTCGATCAACCTCCATGGTTGATCTATTCAAGATCTACAATTAGAATCATTACCTTTCATTTCCACTACACCAAGTTTTTGTCAGTTAAACTATACGTATCTGCCATGTGTATGTCTCGTGTCTCACTCACAGTCGTCAATGTCAACTCATCACGTGTCTCTGCAAACTCCCACATGTCCTTTTCAGAGTCATTGACCTATTTCACTCCACATAGATCCAAACCATTTATCAAAATGAATGAACATATATGTCAGCATGTAAATCAAGGCACGATAGAATATTGTTCGATTCTTTTGCTTTAGAGTGTAAATAAAAGGTTGAACTATTTCACTCCGACAGGAGTGGCTCCGAGAGAGAATATTCTTTAATACCTTTACTTTGATCAATAATTTGTCACCATGTTTGCCTCTCATGGCCACTGACGTATGTCACTCTGATATGGCGTGGCTGCTTAGATGGTTTCCATGTGGATCTTCCATGGTACTGACGTGATGCTAATGTGGATAGTTACGCTGATGTGGAATTGACGTCATGTTGATGTCATCACTTTCTTCAACTCTTCTTCGTACACTTTGCTAACTTAGCACTTTGACACGTGGCCACCTATGGACATAGCATCAAGGAATATTCTCTTTTCGATACCATTAAAGCTAATCCATTGGTGTTAAAAATATCGAGTAAGTTTCATAGCTCTGATAAGAGGAGGTATCAAAGAATATTCCATTTCGATACCATTATTTCAGAGTGTAGATTACTCTGTCAACATTATGGCTCCGAATACTTAACTTTGAAATTTGGACTCTGAGTGAAATTTGATGCTGACAATCGATATGGATAGAGATCTAATATCGTCCATCCATTACTAACATACAAACAAAGACTCTTGGCATTATAGTTGATGGTCACGATCGAATATAAATTTTGATCCAACGATCATGGTTCTTCGACCGTGTAACACCGATAGACTACCTCAATAGTCACAATCTCTTCCTATCTAATCTCAACCATCCAAATTCTCTTGAGATCTCTTTCAATAAATGGTTAGATTTCTCCCGTGGAGTACTGGCATTAGAGTAGATGGTTGATAGAAGCTTCGATAGAGAGGTTCTGAAAAAAAAAATTCTCTTGTTTTCGAGGTCTAATGAATGATCGATCAAGACCTTTGATTTGGTGAAGCTTTTCCCAGGTCTAATCTGTGCTGTCGATTTTTTCTTTAATATAAATTTTACTGCGATGTTCTATCAAACAGTGTGTTGTTCCACAAACCACTGAGTTGTTCTACCATGGCGTTGTTCTGCAAACACTACGATGTTCTATCAACCATCATTTTGGACCTGATTCCTTTTCTTCACTCATGTAGTCAGCACCATCCTTGACATTCTTGACATCGATGACAATATACTCAATAAAATCTTCCTCATGAAGTGAGGTCTTTGCTTCACCAACTACCTTAGATTTGAATCCCCTTTTCTTCTTCTTATTCCCAAATAGAGGCTTCAATAACTTAGGATGCTCTAACAATATTGCTAGATTCCTTTGATGGTCTGTTAGAATCTTTTGATAGTCTTGTATCGGTGACAAAAAAAATTTCCCCAAGTTCCTCATTGGTCACCATCCTTGTTTCCCTTAACCACTACTGAAATTTAAGTGCTAGTCACTTAATGATGAAATCTGAAATGTCTCCTCAAGCTGGCAAGATCTCCAGCTATGATACCACTGTAATATCCCCAATGATTACTAGGCTAGGATTATGTTTGTTTTCCAATTTTGTTAGATTTGGTTGTGTGATTTTTTCAAACAGTTTTCATTGCATATGCTTTTAATGCCATAACTAGTTTACAACTTTCTATAAACAATTTGCAAGGGTTCTAACAAGGGAAATTCCTTCAAACATATTGCATGCATCCAAATACTCATGAAATAGAAGAGACAATGTGGGAAGATTTATTATGGATGAAACCCAAATCACAACAATACAAATCTCTATTGTGTTGGAAATTTGGTTCTCATTGATGTCAACCCTAGAAGAAGTTCAGAAGCCCCATACATTGGTTGAAGAAAAAGAGAATGAAGGACATGAAAAATTCATGTAGAAACTCCATGGATCGATATAACTTGTCAATCCATTTCCAACGATAGGTGGCATGCCACGTGTCTCTCCACGGTTGAGAAGACATGCCCTCTTGAAGAAGACCATGTGAATTGCAAATAAGAAGTTACATGTTAGCCCTAAAATTAAAGAAGAAAAGTGTTGCAAAATAATAAGTGATAGGTCATCTCTGAATTCGAGGAAAGGAAGTGATTGGAACAATATAAGTACACATGGAAGACCCTCTCATTTGAATCATCCAAGCATACAATGTCCAACAAAGTTTTGGTAGAGAAGTTTTGGCTGCGAAGTTTTGGTAGTGAAGTTTTGGTAGCGAATTTGTATATGAGTAGGCCCTTTCTTGTTGAGCATACAATGTTCTGATAGGCCCTTGTGGGTGGACTTAGCCTCGTCACATGAGGCCCCACTAGTTTCCCAACTCTGTTAAGCGAGAATCTTTGGTATTACATTTTTTGGCACATGTTTTGACATGAATTATTGAAGATATTAGCATAGGTTTTTATGCAGTCGTTGTACTTAGTCTGATGGTGATGGTTTGATAATTTTATTCTTTTATATACATATTTAAGGGTGGAGGGAAGGGGAAAATAAAGTTGGTTTTAACCCCCTTCCAGTTGGAGCCAGAGAATATAGGGAGTTGGAGCCTAAAAATTAGGGGGTTGGAGATTCCTTCTAGTTGGAGCTGGAAAATATTGGAATTTGCACCTTCCTTTGAATGGAATCTTTTATTATATAAGAAAATCATTCAGTGGATTTCCACATATATCTATTGTGCACTGTGGATTTTTTCTAATTCTCTTTATTGTATATTAGATATATTATTTGATTGAAAAGTAAAGTTTTAAAAGGTGATAAATTGTACTTGATACCAATTCACCCCCCCTCTCAGTATCAACAATTGGTATCATAGAAAGTTACCTTCAGAAGAGTCTAATCATTGGAAGGAAGATCATGAGGAAAAATTGAAGGCCACATTCCAAATGGGATTCCACTTTTTGACAGAAACAATTATGCATACTGGAGAAACAAAATACAAACTTACTTGATAACTTTAGGAGTGGATATATGGCTCTCAGTTGTCAATGGATATGAATTGTCGAAAGATACTCCAACCGACCCAAATGAGAAGAAATTAATGAGTTGTGATTCAAAGGCTAGGCATGTTATCCTAAGTGGATTAACACCAACTGTCTCTAGAAAGGTGATGGGTTGCGACACAACTAAAGAGGTACGGGATAAACTTAAAAATATCTATGAAGGTGATCTGAAATTCAAGTAGGTCAAGGTTCAACAAAACAGAGCAGAGTTTGAAAATACGAAAATGGATGAAAAGAAGGATATTGCAACCTACTTACTCAGAGCAGATGAAGTTTTCAATACCATCGGAGGATTAGGCGAAGAGCTCGATGAATCCTTGGTTGTACAAAAGGTGTTGAGATCACTTCCTTTAAGATATGATGTTAATGTCTCTGCCATTGAAGAAAATAGAGATTTGACCAAAATGACAATGGATGAATTACGTGGGTCCCTGAAGGCATATGAAATAAGAACAAGTACAAAAAATGGACAATCAAATAGAGAAGTAGGCTTTAAAGTGATGAAGAAAACAAGGAATAAGGAACACAAGGTAGAATACATATCGAGAGATGATTCATATGAAGAAGAAGCACATTTTGTAAGAAATCTCAAGAAGGGAACCAACAAATACAAAGGTAAGTTACCTTTTAAATGTTTCAATTGTGGTAGAATAGGACACTATGACAAGAAATGTCCTTTTGAATATCAAAAGAAAAGATTCCACAAGAAAAAGATCCTATATTCCAAGGGGGATGGCAGTTCTTCAGATGAAAGCGATGGAGAAGAAGATGTAAAAGAACTTCTCTTCATAACCCAAGAAACTCAGAATGATGACCACATAAATTATAACATAGAAGAAATCAATTCTGAAGAAGAGTTTGATGAAGAAATAAGATTTGACTCTTTCTGGGGAAGCAAAGACATCACGAAAAGTCAACAAGAAGATGATCAGAATCTTGAAAAATTAAAGCATGATGAAAATGAAAATATCAAGCTCAGAAACAAAAGTAGAGAGTTGAGAAACGAATTGGAAAATTTTGAAGAAGAGAATCATAAGCTTGAAAAGGCAATTAACAACTTGAAGGAGCAATTAGAAGATTATGAGAAATTAAAAGAAGAATTGGATCACACAAGAAAATAACTAATGTTGACAATGGAAAAAGTTGGAAAAATTTGAAAGAAGTATTGAAAGGCTAGATGAAACTCTTAGAAATAATAGATCACCGACCGATAAGACATGATTCACATATGATAATAATTCAAATATTGTAGACACAAATAAATAGGACAAGAAAGATGAAGGAAATATTAGAATCTATGCAAATGCCTTAAGAAGTGGAATCAATAATGAAGAAGAAATTGAAGAACAATAGGAACATGACAGCAGATCAAAATTTAGAGGGGGTGAGACATCAAGAAGGTATTTTCCTACCAGCTATGAGAACAATCAAGAGGGAGTTGAAGAGCAGCAGGAACATAACACCTGGAACAAAAGATCATAATTTAGAATGCGTGAAGCCCCAAGAAGGTCACTTCCTATCAAGTATGAAAATATTTGTCTTGGTCACTGTTATACTTGCAGAAACGTTGGACACAAATCAATTCACTGCAAAAAAAAATGCAAGAAACAACTATATGAGAAACACAAATGATTATGGATATCCAAGGGGTGATCATGTAAACAATAGATCTGGAAATGCTTATGGATTTTTCAACAGAAATTACAATCCATTTGATCCAATGATGAATCAAAATATTGTATGCTACAAATGAAAAAATATTGGTCACAAAGCACAAGATTGCACAAACATGAAAGAATATGCTCCTATCATAAAACCAACTACAATATGGAGAAGGAAAGATAATCCAGACAAGGAATATTGTTAAATAGAAATGATCACTGAAGATAAATAAGAAGATGAATGGTACATAGACAGTGGGTTTTCAACACACGTGACTGGGAACCAAAACAAATTCATTAGCTTAAATAAAAGAAAAGGTGGCAGTGTTGCATTTGGACATGACTCCTCTATCAAAATACTTGGAAAATGTGTGGTAAATATTGGAAGTGAAAGTGTAAAAGAAGAAAATGTCCTACTGGTTGAAGTTCTAAAGCATAATCTCTTCAATGTTAGTAAAATATATGATCAAGGATACAATCTTAAGTTTGACTCCCGAAGATGTGAAATACAAGAAGAAGGCTCATAAATATTGGTTGCAACAACAAGAAAAAGACCAAATAAAATATGCATCCTAGATAAAGAGAAGAGAAATAAATTTGAAATCTCACAAAAGAGCTCCAAGGACCATAACAAAGAAAGAAAGGATAAGAGGACAAAAAATGAAGGAGAAGTGTTACTGAGCACCATATGTTCAGGGGGAGTAGCTCGAAAAAAAAGAGAAAGATCATGAGCATGATGATAGGGGGAGAGCATGATGACAGGAGGAGTATGGAGTATGCGTGTTTCCATCAATAACAAAGGGGGAGATTGTTGGAAATTTGGTTGTCATTGATGTTAACCCTAGAAGAAGTTCAGAAGCCGCAAAGATTGGTTGAAGAAAAAGAGCATGAAGGATATGAAAAATGCATGTAGAACATCCATGGATTGATATCCCTCATCAAGTTGTTTCCAATGATAGGTGGCATGCCACATGGCTTCCCATGGTTGAGAAGACATGCCCTCTTGAAGATGACCATGTGAATTGCAAATAAGAAGATATAGGTTAGCCCTAAAATTAAAGAAGAAAAGTGTTGCAAAATAAGAAGTGATAGGTCGGATCTGAAATCAAGAAAAGGAAGTGATTGGAACAATACAAATACACATGGAATACCCTCTCATTTGAATTATCCAAGCATACAGTGTCCCGCAAATTTTTGGACACGAAGTTTTGGTAGAGACGTTTTGGATGCAAAGTTTTGGCAGGGAATTTTTGGTAGCGAAGTTGTATTTGAGTAGGCCCTCACTGGTTGAGCATATAGTTTCCCACAAGGTCCTCACAGGTGGACCTAGCCTCGTCACGAGAGGTCTCGCTAGTTTCCTAGAGCTGTCAAACAAGGATCTCTGGTATTACAATTTTTGGCACATGTTGAGAGGTGAATTCTTGATGATCTTGGCATAGGTTTTTATGCATTTTTTGTACTCAGTCTGATGGTGATGGTTTCATAAGTTGATTCTTTTATATACATATTTAAGGGTGGAAGGAAGGGGCAAGGAAAGGGGGTTGTAGCCTCCTTCCCGCGGGAGCCGAAGAATATTGGGATTTGGAGCTTCCTTCAGGTTGGAGCCTGAAAATTAGGGGGTTGGAGCAGGAGAATCTTGGAAGTTGCAGCTTCCTTTGAATGAAATATTTTATTATATAATAAAATCATTCAATGGATTTCCACATATATCTATTGTGCACTATGCATTTCTTCTCTTTCTCTTTATTATATATTGAATATATAATTTGATTGAAAAGTAAAGCTTTAAAAGGTGATAAATTGTACTTGATACTAATTCACCCCCCTCTCAGTATCAACATATTGACTGCAATAGAAGTTGCAATACAACACTATAAACACACAATCAGCAACCCAAAACCCGAAAATGATCCCATGTCTCCTCTAGTAGATGGTCTATAAGTAACTCAACCTCAGTTACAAAACTTGACACCTCAGCTACAGAACTCAACCTCAGCTACAAAAACCCGGCCTCAACTACAAAAACACGACCTTGGCTACAAAAAACTAACCCCAGCTACAAAAACTCATCCTTAGTTGATGAACTCGACTTCAACGAAAGAAACTCAATCTCCGCTACAAAACTCACCCTCGTCTACAAAACTTGGCCTCGGCTATAGAAAATAAGGCTTGGCTACTGAAACTCAACCTTCGCTACAGAATTAGGCTTCGACTACATAAGCTCGGCCTCAGCTACAAAAATCAACTTCAGCTACAGAAATCAACTTCAACTACAGAAACTTGATCTCAGCTAAAGAACTCGAATGAAGCTCAAATGAAGACCTAGATGGATCCTCCTCCTTGTCTAGCCAGGGTAGATGTTGCACCACCGAAACCAAACCAACAATGGAAGGGTGTTGCCAAAACCCCAACGAAAACCTTGGCTCCAAGAGCACTTCAAATAAGAGATCAAATCATAAGGAGAAAGTGAAGTGCTACCCCTCATTTTATTCTTCTCCAATGCCATTCTAGAACTTTCCCCTTTGACTTAATCCACATGACCCTTATTCCCCTTTTAATTTTCACTTAAAGATTAAAGTCATTTTTTCTAATGTTTAAGTAACTATTAATCTTAAAGTTATTTTTTAACCTTTTTAACCCTTTTTTAATGCCGAAAAGTAATTAATTGGTTTTTAAGACATTTCTAGAGTCATTTTCTCATCATCCCAACTTTTAGAGCTTCTCGTTCGAGTTCCAACAAGCTATTACACTAAGGTGTTCCCTCCAATAATATGATCCAAATAACACCTTAAGTGCATTTAATTAAATTATGCTCAATAATAACCCCAAATTACGAGAATCGTTGAAATGTCATGGAACTTAGAATGAATTGTGCAGAAATGGTCCCGATGATGAAATATGGTAAATGGACTAGGCTGAGCCTCATATAACTCCTCCAAATCCTTTGAGCTTATTGATATCATAACCGCACGCTTCTGTCTAGGCTGATATAAGCTTCATAAGTCATCTCCAACTACAGAAGAAGGGAACCCAAAAATGAAAACATTACAAAACACCTTACACTGATAAATGACAATCATCCTTATAACAGATCTTTACCATTTCATTCTTTGCACTTAATTAAATCAGGGTCTCATAAATAAATATGGGGTTTGGACATAGTCTTAATTAAACTACCATCTTAAAAATAATTAATTGGAAATGCTAAAACTAAAGACTTGGAACTTTCCTTATAAGTATCTTGATTATTCCATTCTTTACACTTAAATAAACTACAATCTCAAAAATAAATATAAATATTGGAGGTAATATTAATTAACTACAATGTCAAATTTAAAATTAAAAAATGGAGATTAGAAATGCTAAAACTAAAAACTTGAAACATTTAAACATCATACTCATCTTCAAAGCATAAAGAGACAACCAACTTAAGTATAAAGTTGGTTTTGAAATTGCAAGTTCTATTATATATAGCGCTTAATGGTTAAGAACATGTGTTTCCTATTATGAGGTCACAAGTTCAAATCAAAATTTAAGGAGAAAATGTGGTGTGATAAAGAGTTAGAGGAAAAAAGAAAATTAAGATATTATATGGGGTTGTATGTGTTTTGCCAAGTGTAAAGAAAAAAATAAGCATTGCTAAGATAAGAACAAATTCTCACGAGCTCCATAGTGAAATTTGGGGTTGGTCAATTCCTAAAACGCCATGGGATGAAAGAGTGTGTCACATTTGTGACACTAAGAATGTTGAATATGAAAAACACTTTCTCTTAGATTGTCTAGCCTATACCCATATTAAATCTCATTTTCAAAATATTTGTCACACTACCAACCTTCTTAACCTCTTAACTCAAAAGAAAAGTAAAAAATCACAAGTAATCACTTACCCTTTTAAGACTGAACTTTAATCATCATCATCATCATCAATATATATATGTATATAATTCCAATTTCAAAATTACAACATATATAATAAATTTTAATTATATAAATTAAAAGCAATGTAGAACATTAATCTATTTATAGTAAAATTAACAAATCCTTTTGTTTTAAATACAAATATAATAAATGATCTTGGTATAAAAAATAATACAAATTATTATATATATATATGAAAGTAAGTAATGTATATATTAATATACATATATAATAAATGATCTTGATATAAAAAATAATACAAATTATTATATATATATATATGAAAGTAAGTAATGTATATATTAATATACATATTAAGAAGATTTGACGGTTTGTACAAATACAACCACGTCACATTTACAGTTGTTAATGGGAATTGAAAGTCCCTTTGTACGTTCTACATTTAAAACCTGCCGTCAAAAAACGTTTTGAAAATGAAAATACTTCCCTTTGGGACGTCGAATTCCAGGGCTGCGTGCTGGTAAAGGGAAATTGACGTACAACACTGTCCTAAGGAAAAATGGATCTGATTGCATTTTCATATCGTAATATTGGATTCCTTCATGGGCCAAAGATAAGATAGGCAGGAGAGCAATGACCTAAAATTCCCCGCCCTTAAAGTCCCTGCCCTATGTAATAAATGAATCCAATAGGTTACCGATCTTTCTTCTGGGTGGGACTCTGCCTGAGACTATCCCAATGGATGGGGTGGTGTTTATGCTTGCTAATTGTTCCCTTGTAGAGGACTCATTTTCCCAAATATACCTCGAGGTTAAATATACCTAGAAAATGGTTTTGGAATAATTCGGTGGTCGAACCATGCTCGCATCTGCATTGGGCGATTTGGTTATGAATGGGTCAATTTGATACAGAATCAGTTGGTTTGCTTAAAAAACCCTAAAAACAACTGTTACAAAAGAAAATCGTTGTCTTTTTAGAATTGGATTTAATTTTT
>JASDQU010502016.1:116533-129398 GCA_032191745.1 Picea mariana
TTGGGCAGGTTGCATTGATGACCGACAAAGCACCAGTGGAGAAACGTTCTACTTGGGTGAGTGTTTAGTATCTTGGCTAAGCAAGAAAAAATCGTCAATATCCTTATCTACAACCGAGGCGGAGTATATTGCAGAGACAACATGTTGTACACAAGTTCTATGGATGAAACAAACTTTGACAAATATACAGGTTGAGTATAATGAGCCCATTCCAATCTCTTGTGATAATACAAGCACCATCAATATCTTAAAAAACCTGGTGATGCACTCCAAGATGAAGCACATTACAATCAAGTATCACTTTCTATGGGAACAGGTTGCAGAAAAGAACATTAGATTTGAATATGTGGGAACAAAAGAACAAGTGGCATACATATTTACAAAACCGCTTCCACAGGAAGCCCTTGACAATATTCGCCAGAGACTGGGAGTAACTTATACTCCAAAATGAATTCTTTTGAATGATTATCTTATATGTCTTTGATGTACACGAGGAAGTATCATATATAGGACAAAGGGGGAGAGATTTATCAGATGCAAAGGTAAATGTTTGGAGAGAGAGCATAGAGGCATGTTTCCAAGGGGAGCGATTGTCACAAGGGAAGAATGAGCGATATGACTTCAAAGTGATACCCTTTTTCAAAGGAGTATATATTATTCATATGAAGGGAAAGAGAGTAATCAAAGGCTTATAAACACAAAGAAAAATCAAAGGCACGTAGATAGGGGGAGCAACCCCAAGGAGATTTCAGTCAGGGGGAGCAACCCCAAAGGGAGATACCCTTTTCCATTGATGTCAAAGGGGGAGAGATAGAAAAATTGACGAGGAGTATAAGCATGAATGCTATCTTGACTAAGTGTTTCCATCAATGTTGGTGTTGCCATCAATGTCAAAGGGGGAGATTGCCAGATAGTTGGCTTAGGTTGATGGATAGTTGGTATGGATTTTTGGTTGTCATTGATGTCAAACATTTGAGATAAATATTTTATATTTATTTCAACCCTTAGTGATTGATGTCAACCCTTGGAGAAAATCTAATAGCACATTTTGGTAGCATAAAGGTTTGGGTAATGGACCCAAGTTTGTTTGATGTATAATGGTATGATCTTTAATATTTTAATGTAATACTATTCTATATGGGTAGTACATGTCATTCCATTTCCATTGGTATGTGGAACATCACACAACTCCTCACGGTTAGAGAGTTATGGCCATGTGAAGTTGGAGAACCCATGTTTGGGTAATGGAACCACATTTGTTTGATGGATAACGGCATGAGTTTTGATATATATGCAGTTAATATTGTTCTGTATGTATAGTACATGTCATGCCATTTCCAATGGTATGTGGAATGCCACATAACTCTTCACGGTTAGAGAGTTATGGCCATGTGAAGTTGGAGAACCCTCATGAGTCATCTAGAAGCCCCAAAAGGTTAAAGTACTCAAAGTGGTTTAATAAATTTTTAGGAGGTAAATAATAAAGTGAAGTGATGAGTGTACTATAATTCAAAGTGGTTTAAGATGGTTAGAAGGTAACCTCTTGAGGTAAAGTGAAGTGATGAGTGTACTATAAGTCAAAGTGGATACAAAATAAACTATTTAAATAATAAATTTAATGGATAAATTACTAATTGGACAAGTGGTTAGAATTTGGTTAATCCTAAAATAGAGAAAGTGGGTTAAGATGGTTAAAAGATAACCCCTTGAGGAAGATACATGAACATATAAATAAGAGGCAAGGATCTCTCATTTTACATCACATTTGAGAATATTGAATATCTACAGGTGACTAAGGTAACCAAAGGATATCTAAGCCTAATTTTAGAGAGAAGGTGAAGTAAATAAGACATAAATTCAAGGGAGGATAAATTCTTTTGATGATGCTTTCTAAGGTATGTTATTTACAGGTCATGTCACCATTTTCACAATAATTTTTTTTCTAGAATGATTCAGACTGTGAAATTTATAGGCCATTGATAAAACATATCCAAGTAGTAATGGTACGAATTTCATCTTGTGGTTCATTGTAGTTTTTGAGTTACATTCCGTGAAAAATAGGGTTTGTGGCTAGTCCTGAAACTAGTCTAAAATAGGTGTTTTGGGTAAAAGCGTCATAACTTCTTCATAACATATCCAAATTAAGTAATACCAAATTTTTTGGTTATATTACAGTCTTTATTATTCTGTGTAAAATTTGTAGATCCATACAACAAATATTCCATGCGGGGCACACTCTACAAGTTCGCTCTCTAGAATAAGCCATAATTTAACAAGGTATTCCATTTTTTCTATAACTCCTTTTTTGAGAGGTTCCAAGTAGTGACACCTAGAGAAATTGCATAAAATACACTAAAGAACATTGTGTACTATTTTCATATCTTTATTCATTACAGGTACATAGTTATGATTATTTCAAGTTAGGGTTGTTGACTAATCCAAAACTAGTCATGTGAGACTAAAGAAAAGTTTGATGAAAATTCTAGTCTCTTGTTGTTAAAGTTGAGGAAGGTTTACAGGTATGTGATCATATACACCAGGTCTATTACAGAGTTACAAATCGGATTTGGATGATGAAATTGATGAGAGATTTTGGTTGAGGTACATGTTGGGTACATGGTTGAGACGAGTAGTTGATGAGTTGGCACATACATGAGGTGTATAGTTGATGAAGTTGGTACATATTGATGAGTCATAGTTGATGACTAGTTGATACATTATTGGTACATACTTGGTACACGGTTGGAGGCACTTGTTAGTAGTATTGTTGACACATGGTTTATGGATGATGTAGCATACCTGTATTGGTATATTATTAGAAGCACATATTGATCTTCGTGATGATTATGAGTTGTTGTGTTATGCTTGGTTGATGCACATCTTTGAGAGTTGTCTTGGTGATTGATCTTGGTGATTAGATCTGATTTGGTTGATAAGATTGATGAGATAGGTTGTTGTGATAGGTTGTTTGGATAGGTTGTTGTGATAGGTTATTTGTACATGTTTGGTGCATGGTTAATGCACTTGTTCATGTTACAGGTTTTATACAGGTTTGGTGCATGGTTGATACACTTGTTCATGGTATAGGTTTTGTACAGGTTGGTGCATGGTTGATGCACTTGTTTATGGTACATGTTTATTACAGGTTGAGGTACATGTTGGTGCATGGTTGATGCACTTGTTTATGGTACAGGTTGATTACAGATTGATTGGTACATGTTTACCACAGTATATCTCACAGTGATAGTGTTACAATGGTTTATAATTCTACTTATACGTCAGGGCAGTTGGATAGGGCAAGGACAGGTGGTTGTAGCCACCTTCCATTTGTAGTTGGAGAACATAGGGGGTTGTAGCCTCCTTTTGGTTGTAGCAAGAGAATTGGGGAGTTGGAGCTTCCCTTAGGTTGTAGCCTGAGAAACTAGGGGGTTGGAGCCTCCTTCTAGTTGCAGCTAGAAAACAAAGGAAGTTGGTGCTTCAAATGAATATAATTCTTCAAGACATATAAGAAAAAACATTCCGTGGTTTTCTCTCACTTTGGGTTTCCACATAAAACACTAGTGTAATGTGTATGTGTATGATTGTTCATTTGTTCATTGCTTATTTACTCTACAATTATTGGATGATAATGCTACATTGATATAACACTTGGATTATATAGTTAAAAAGGATTAAATTGCTCTATTACTGATTCACCCCCCCTCTCAGAAATACAACAAATTTCCCCTTCATTCATGAGACTGAAATGGATCTTGAAATACATTAATGTACCCCAATAAGTGGTAAATGTTGTGTTTCTCTGTCCTCTGGTAACAGAAAAATTTGATTGTATCCCGAAAACCCATCAATCATTGACATCCCGATTGAGCCTGTCACCCTTTGCAAGATGTGCTCCATTTTAGGTAAGGGGTAGTTGTCTTTTCTGGAACACCTATTTAAGTTTATGAAGTCAACACAAATCCTGATCTCACCCTTCTTCTTTCTTCTTGATCTCACCATTCTTCTTTCTGTCAGGGACCAAATTAGCAATCCAATCAGAATACCTCAAAGGTATAATGATCTGGGCATCAAACAATTTTTTGAGCTCTTTCTTCATAATGGAAAATAACATAGGGTTGATTTGCCTAAGTTTCCGTTTGAAAGGTTTGGTGTCATATTTTAAAGGTATTCTATGTTCAATGATACTAGTATCATAATTTTCCAATTCCTCATACTTCCATGCAAAAACATCATCAAATTCTTTCAATAGTTTGATATATTTAGCCCTTTGACTTTCTGACAAAATATTGGACAATTTGACATATTTAGGGTCCTCTTCATTGCCTAGATTACATTTTGTTAGATATGGATTTTCATTAGAATTACTCACCTTCATAGCTACATCATTGTTATCAAACAATATCTCCAAGGGAACCAATCTTTTAGGAATGTGATTTCCAGGCAACTGAACAATTTTTTGATCTGCAATCTTGTTCATAAATTTATCAGCATGCAATTTTTTATCATCATCTGAATTTTGGTCAATATGAAGAGTAAAAACTTCATCTATTGTATCCAAAAAATTCTTTAGTTCTTGATCATATTAAAAAACCTTCCAATGTTTGACATTATCAGGTATAGAAGGTCTATATTTCACCTCAACATCATACTTAGGCTTTGGAGGTAGTGGGATTTTAAAATTACTGGCAAAAACAACTAAGGAATCAACCAATGTATTAGTCTCTCTGGGAACAAAAGATATGTTGAAGGATAAGAATAAATTATGAATAAGGTCCCATACCTCATTCCTATAAGCTCTCATTCTTGGATGCGTTTCTTGATATATGTTTATGATTTGATGCACAATCAATTCTGCATCTCCAAAAATGGACAATTCTTCTATTTTCATGTCTTTGGCAGCCCTAAGCCCCAAAAATAATGCTTCATATTCCGCAATGTTGTTTTTGGTCTCAAATTCCAGTTTAAAGGACAAGGTTTTGACCTCCTGAGAAGGAAAAATGAACATTACTCCAACAACAACACTATCCCTGGAAGATGCACCATCAAAATACATTTTCCATGTTTGAGCCCCTTGTCTAGTTGTCTCACATGTTGTTGGTGACTGAATTTTTATTTTCAATGGTGACTGAGGAAAATCAATAAGATGTAGAATACTAGATCCCAAATCAATATCAAAAACATAGATGGGATGGTTTTTTGTGTTTCCCTCATCACTTATGATATATGCAAGTTGTGCCTCTCTATACAACCTTGTATGTTCACCCCCAAAGAATGGTATGGTAGCATAAGAAAGACCCATTTGCAATGTCCCTCCTAACCTCTTGATTTGTGATCTAGACAACAACATCCCAAATTTGGGAGGAACATCTGCAACTGCAATATCTAAGACTATCCTCTTCACAGGTAGTTGAAAAAGAGTGACAACTAGATCTTTAATAACTCCAAGACATTTTACTTGTCTTGAGTCAAAAGAATACAAATCATGATATGCTTTAGTAATTTCCAAACCCAATTCATCCATGATAGCCTTAGGCATCAAGTTGTGGGATACACCTGCATCCATAAAGAAAATTGTGCAAAATTTTGTCATGCACATTCAAAGTAGTATAAAAAGAGGGAGAGGAGTCATCTTCATCTTCTCCCAGTGACCCCAATATAACTGCAGGTTTCCCATACTACAATTTAATTGAGTCTGTTGATTGGGAAAAATATTTAGGCTTCAATGTCTTTGAAATATATTTCTTGAAATCTTCATTTTTCATCAACTCTAGGAGAGGGACATGAATCTTGATTTTATGGATTTCATTCTCAAAATTAAAATAGGATTGGGATTTCAGAATTTCCTGTCTCTTGAACATGAGCCTTGACAATGGGATGATTGCTTTGTTATTCTATTCCCCTAGTTGGTGTATCCATTGTCTTGGGAGGGGTATCTGATTTTTTAGGCTGAGTAGATGTACTTGGTTTTCCCTCTTGTTTTGACCTCAAATTATATTTGTTCTGAGTTTCATTTACTTTTTCTCCTTTACTTAATTCATTTAGTTGATTTCTAATTAAATATTCTTCATAATAAGACTGGGTTAGATGAGGGGAGGTAGCTATATCCCCCAAACAATGAATCTCTTGATCTGCTTCCTCATTATTTCCCTCTTAAACATCAACCAAATTGTTCTGTAGAGGAGTTTGAACTTTCTGATCTTCTCTATTACTTTGATCTCTCTATAGAATTTGAGGTGCATTGTTTTGTCTTATGAATATATTTCTTCTTCCAAAATCTTTAGGGTTTCTATTTGTTTGTCTCCCTTCAAGTTTTAATATTTCCATTTATGCAGAAAGTGACTTAACCAAATTAGTCAATTCATCAACTTGGGGATTAATTCCCGAAGCATCTGAAGATGAAGCTTCTGCTTTTTGTTTTCTTCTATCTCTATCATATTTTCCCCTCAACTTATCTACTTCCAATATGTTTGATTCAACCTATAGAGAATCATCTTGCATATGGGCCAATGTTGTGGACCTTCTCTCTCTCAACAAAAGACAAAATTCTAGATCAAAGCCATTTGCATAGATTATTTTAGCATAGGTTTATGTGGGTTTAATCTCAGTAGGAATTTTATTATACATCTTGTTAAATCTCTTTGAAAAATATGACACTAATTCACCTTCTTTCCTTTTAAGAGCCCAAAATTCTGTAATATAATATAATAAGTCATTTTTGTCACCCCAATGTCTTAAAAATGCATCATCTAGGTATTCAATTCCATCTACTGATCCAGGATCTAAGCTTATAAACCACTTCCTATCTTCTCCGTATAGACTTTGCACAAAAACCCTCATCCAAACATCTTCATTTTCAATATTCAAATTATTTGCATAACTGTAAAATGAAGCAAGGTGTTCTTTTGCAGTGGTGTTTTCCTCTCCTGTAAATTTAGGCATGTAATTAAGATAATATCCTATAGGAAGAGCATTCATGGGCCAAGGAAGCACTAATGGTGCATACCTAAAAACCACAATGGCATCCATTCTATTCCGAGGAGGATTAATCCATGCCACTTGATTTGAAAAGGAGGACTTTGACTTCTAGGAGAAGTAGGTTATTTGAAAGGTAAAGATGCAATCTGTATAACATGTGGTTTTGAAAAAGAAGGAGTATAAGGTGGAGAATATTCAGTTTTAACAAAAGGTGGTTGGGACTTAAATGAATCTGGGGGAATGTCAACAAAAGCTGATGTTCCTTCTTCTTTAGTTATAGGAAATTTAAAAGAATGGGGAGAAGGAGAGCCTAAGAGAGAGAAATATTCCAAAATTTCAAGTCTAAACCACTTTACAATTTCAGGAGATGCAATAAAATCAAAACTTTCCAAGTTCTCTTCTTTCAAATTAGGGAAAAAGTTGAGTATTCTGCAAGAAAATATCATTGATCTGATTTTTTAGGAGTTTTAGTAATAGGGAAATGAGAAACAACAACTGATGTATGAAAAAAAGAGTCAGATAGGTCTCCAGAAATACCTGAAAATTCAGAAGAGGAGGCTCCTTACAAAGCTTTTCCCTTCTTTATTTTTTTTCTGGATCAGGTTCATGTGTAGCCAGAGGTGACTATGGGTTAACCCTCATGTGCCTACTCTTGGGAGCCACATTTGAACTTTGGAGTCACTAGGTGCACTATGCAGTCTTTCTGTTTACTGATTTCTGTGCACCAACAAAATCAAGAGTGTCTTTGTCATACAACCCAGGGAAATATCTTCAATCCGTTCCCGGGCAACGATGCTAAAAATGTTAGCACTAGAATTCACACCTAGACTATTGTATATGTAAGCTTAATACCCATTAAAATATAAATAATTTTTTTTAAAAGTGTGGCAAATGGATGTGAAACTCAATTTGTAACGTCAATAAAAAAACCCTTGATGAAATACACACCATCAAGAAAATCTTTGAATGGCTTCAAATCAATGATAAATACATAAATGAAAGATATAAGACTTTAACAAGCAAAGTGAAATATGTGTATTAGTTTACATCAGGTATTTCTGGAACACTTATGAAATAAAACTCATTTGAATAATAACTTCTTAATCGAAAGAGGAAAGCACTTTGATCAATTTGCATACAATACCACAATAAATCATTTACTGCAATAAATAAACTAACAACATGATGAATCAACAAAAACTGAGGTTCCTTCTTCTTTAATTACATGAAATTTAAAAGAATGGGGAGAAAGATAGCCTAAGATGGAAATATTCCAAACTTTCAAGTCTAAACCACTTTACAATTTCAGGAGATGCAATAAAATCAAAACTTTCCAAGTTCTCTTCTTTCAAATCAAGGGAAAAAGTAGAGTATTCTGCAAGAAAATATCCTTGATCTGTTTTTTTAGGAGTTTTAATAATAGGTAAATGAGAAACATGAGAAAGAACAACTGGTGTATGGAAAACAAAGTCAGGTAGGTCTCCAGAAATACCTGAAAATTTAGAAGAGGAGTCTCCTTGCAAATCTTTTCCCTTCTTTATTTTATTTTTTTGGATCAGGTTCAGGTGTAGCCAGAGGTGACTGTGGGTTAACCCTCATGTGCCTACTCTTGGGATCCACATTTGAACTTTGGAGTCACCAGGTTCACTATGTAGTCTTTTCATTTACTGATTTCTGTGCACCAACAAAATCAAGAGTGTCTTTGTCATACAACCCAGGGAAATATCTTCAATCCATTCCCTAGCAACGATGCCAAAAATGTTAGCACTAGAATTCACACCCAGTTTGCTGTAGATGTAAGCTTAATGCCCATCAGAATATAAATAATTGTTGTTTTATAAGTGTGGCAAATGGATGTGAAACTCAATTTGTAATGTCAATAAAAAAACCCTCGATGAAATACACACCAACAAGCAAATATTTGAATGGCTTCAAATCAGTGGTAAAGACATAAATGGAAGATATAAGACTTTAACAAGCAAAGTGAAATATGTGTATCAGTTTACATCAGGTATTTCTGGAACACATATGAAATGAAACTCATTTGAATAATAACTTCTTAATCAAAAGAGGAAATCACTCTGATCAATTTACATACAATACCACAATAAATTATTTATTGTAATAAAGAAACAAACAACATGATGAATCCTTCACCAGTGACTAATATCAAAGTGAGACAAAAAATAGATGACAGTAGAATAAATACTAATTTTCACCATTAAAAGATTATTGAATCTGGTCAATACATCAGGAAAACTCTGTTATAATAAAATACTCAAGGTAAGAGTCTTCTCCTCAACCATTCAAATCTCTTCTCCTATTACAATGCATCTTAAATAACCAAAAACATCAAAAGAACCCTTTGCAATTCGCCCCTTAAATTCCTCATAGGATTCCATTCCTAAGGAAAGCATGGCAACATGTGTAAAACAAGAGAGTAACATAATGCTATTTTGAAGGAAAATGTTGGGAACGTATAGAACAAGTCCTCAACAATTGATGGTGTGTCTTTTATGCATGCGGCTCCTTGAGGCAGGTGGCCTTCTAATGTGCAACTATACCTTTGAATGTTGGTACAAACTCTCCCTGACACCTAGAAATATCTCCCTCCTCCAAAATCTTGATAACTCTGAGTTTGCAGCACAGCGCTGCAAATTGTCCTGAAACACTCAGTTCGAAAAGCCAATGAGTCCAGGCGCTGCAAACGTTCCTATAACATCCTTTTTTCTTTGCAAAAAGATTCATATCTTTAAAAATTCTACCAGAGGTAGTATAAATCTTCCAGATATGCTACAAACTTATTACCACCTCATATATCCTTGGAGAAAATATAAAAAGATTCTAAGTTAGCTTAAACTTCAAAATCATCTATTGATGTCGTCACTGCATGGAAAACAATAAACCTAAACAAAAAATGATGCTACTGTAGAATATCATCTTGTATTTATATTTTTGTTATGGTACTCCTTCTGGTATCCACCTTAGCCAACATATCTAAGTTCCTCTTTTCCACTTCTTCTATGAAAGGCCATAACTCTTCTTTTAATTTTCTAATTTCAACTTGGTAGGCTCTATTATGCCTATATACATTCTTGAGTTGCCTGTGGAGGGGAAAAAATCTCTTAGCCATGAACCTTGCTTTATCAATTGTTTCCTCATACATATCCAACATATCCTTTAGCTTTATCCTAGAATCCAAATATTCCTTTTTCAACTTGTCAATTTCAGTTTTTGCATCCTTAAGCTGCCTCCTGAGCCTTTTGAAGGTAGGGTTACTTTCATGATGAGGAGTGATGATATCAGTAACCTCTATGGGCTACTTAGAAGACTGATATTTGTCTTATTCTAAGTTGAAGTCTCTTTTGTGTTGGACATATTGTCATTGATATGTTGTCATTGATGTCAATAGTCGATGTCATTGTGATGTTATGATAAGTTGTTATGATGAATTTTCATTGATGTCAACATTATAACAATTAGAAGAGAATGAAAATGTCAAACAATATGCAAAGAATGAAAATGTCAAATAGCATGTAGAGATTCAAGCTCAAAAGCAAGGAAATTACTCAAATCTCAAAAGGAAGAGCACATTGTAGAAATTCCATCATGATCGAAATCCCCACAGGAAAAATTTAAAGGATTCAAGGAAGAATCTTGTTCATTGAGATAGTTTTAAGGAGTAGTCACGCAAAAGACATAATATGAGGTGGATAGGAATCTACCTAAAACCTTAGGAGAGGCATCATATTAGATTGCACAAGATCAGAGCATGCAGATATCCTTGGTTCAGTTGGAAACCAAGTATAAACCCCCAAAATTAGAAGATATGATGCACATGAGGCTCAAAAGAAATGATGCACATGAGCCATCCATTATCATTTCAGGATTGATATTGACTGTCAGATCAAGTTTAGTGGAAGGACAAAGTAAGCCACAAAGTGTCTTGAAGTAGATGCAAGACGTTTGATCTAAGGAACACTTCGGATAATATCCTGACCGTAGGATAAAGGAAAGTAGAAGGATAGGATATGCAAGGCAAAATGCTTAAGATCCCAAATACCCAAATTCCTGATATTTGTTGGATCGAGTTAATCCTTTTTAGGTTAACGACGGGCCATCAGATGTAGAGAATACATGATGAATTTTGGATCAGGATAGTGGTCAAATTCAGTGCTGACCACTTCAATGAGAATGGGTTGAGAACATGTAAATTCACTTGAAGGCTGAAGTTTCAAAGTCATGAAGTGAAGACATGTAGCACACACATCAAGAGATCCATGTCAGCAGACCATGTCAGCAAGGACACGTGGCACAATAAAATGGTGACAAGTGTCAAGGTCTAGTTGGAATTTTAGGTATGGGTAAGTCACGAATCTAAGTGACATGCGGTAGCCACTCAGTCAGTTCCACATTAGCAGTGACGTCAACAAGTTACGTCACTTCAGGAGTTTTTACTTTGGGAGTTTCACCACCAGCAAATTCCCAAAGTCCCAAAGTACCGAAATGAATGAGAATCATTCATTGTGCAGGTGAAATCCAACCATCCGATATACTTCGGTGAAATGAACTTCGAAAGATTGAAGACCTGGGTAGAATAAATCACTGGAAGCCTCGAACGCCGAAGTTAACGCTAACCATTGATCTAATTCAAGAGAATTCTCAACTGATGATCAAGCATAGTAGAAGGATAACATAACTGGAGGTGTTAACTGATAACAAGCAGTAACCATCGCTTTATGACTTATTCGCTGGGTAATCACATCAAAGGAATCACTACTCCAGAGTTTAGGAGCCACAAATAGCCGAAGTTCCAAAGTGAATGAGAACCGTTCATCTCAACTCTTGATTAAGTCATAATCATCGATTGCGATTGAAGCCTCTAGATAAGTAAGGATCGTCCATTCACAGAAGATTAAATGTGGAACATACGATCTACTAAATGAAATCCATATACGCACTTCAATGAAATATGCTTAACGAGATTTGAAAGATTACAGAGGCTGTAAGTCACGGAGGATGAAGTCCCGAAGTAACGACAATCATCCTGTTGGCAAATATTTAAAAGATAGTGCATGCTTGTATTCTTGTCATTGATGGAAAGTACAACAATGAAGATGGCATGAGTACAGAAAGTATGTAATAGATGGTCATTATGAGAAGACACTGCAGAGAGGATTCGAATAAGCTCAGAAGAGATAGTGCAGAGGATTGTTGGCAGATCATCGATGGAAAAATCAGAGTAAGTGGAACAAAGTAAGCGCGGGAGGAGAAGTAACATTTCTAACCATTGGATCCCATTTTAATTCCCGAAAGAAGGAGGACCGTCAGATCTGATTGTAGACAAGAAGAACACACAGAAGAGGAGGATAGATCTCAGGCATCCGATCTGAGCATAAGTTCTGACCATTGTTGGATCAAGGAGAACCTGCACATTCATTAAAGTGCAAGGAGAAGAGGGCTCACAAAATCCCGAAAGAAGGAGGACTGTCCATCTTCAGGTAGGACACGTGGTGAAAGATCATCATGTCACTGAATGGAAAGTCAAAGGAATAGGGTTCCCTAACCTCTTGAATTCACGATATGAGAAATTGTGAAACTATCTTAGCCGTCAGATCGAGGTTTGTTTTGGACCGTTGATCCAGCTCCATCTCGGAGTCTCGCCTATCGTGACTTAGAGTGACGTGAACCTCCATCTAAGGAACAACGAGATGCGAGATCGTGAAAAGATCAGGACCGTCAGATCACCAAGAACGTGGACCGTTGATCTAAGCTCCATCTCGAAGCTTTGCCTATCATGACTTAGAGAGGCAAGAAACATAATCAATGAAATCGTGATATGTGAAATCGCGATTTAATCGTAGCCGTCAGATCAAGGTGTGATCTGGAC
>JASDQU010502016.1:129498-140506 GCA_032191745.1 Picea mariana
AGTACCATTTTCTCAGAGAACAAGTTACAAACATAATTTTTCAACTGAATTATATACCTTCTACAGAACAGATTGTAGATATATTTACAAAACCATTAGTAGCAACCCCTTTTGGATATCTTCATCAAAAGTTGGGGGTTATAATTTCTTTTGTCTAATTTGTTCACCTGGTCAGGGGGAATACTTATTGCATATCTAGTGTATTTCTAAGATGCTTCTAGTTGACAGGGGGAGTATGTACTGCAATAGCTCAGGGGGAGCGTGTTTATTCTTTGAAATTGATGTCAAAGGGGGAGGAAAGTGTTGTAATTTATTTCAGAATGTGATTTCAAGGATTCTACAGGAAAGTTACAGTGGTTGCCATCAATGCCAAAGGGGGAGAATGTTGGCAAATATTTAACAGACAACACATGCTTGTATGCTTGTCATTGATGGTAAGTACAACAATAAATATGGCATGAGTACATAAAGTATGTAATAGATGGGCATTATGAGAAGACGCTGTAGAGAAGATTCGACTAAGATTAGAAGAGATAGTGCAAAGGATTGTTGGCAGATCATCAATGGAAAAATCAGAGTAAGTAGAACAAAGTAATCTTGGGAGGAGTAGCAACATTTTTGATCGTTGGATCCCATTTTAATTCCCAAAAGAAGGAGGACCGACAAATCTGATTGTAGACAAGAAGAACACGTAGAAGAGGAGGATCGATCTCAGGTGTTAGATCTAAGCATAAGTTTCGACCATCGTTGGATCAGGGAGAACCTACACATTCATTAAAGTGCAAGGAGAAGCGGGCTCACAAAATCCCAAAAGAAGGAGGACCTTTGATCTTTAGGCAAGACACGTGGCGAAAGATCATCATGTTGCTGACTAGAAATTCAAAGGAATGGGGTTCCCGATCAAGGTTTGTTCAAGGGTGTCAGATCAAGGTTTGTTCTAGACCATTGATCCAGCTCCATCTTGGAGTCTCGCCTATCGCAACTTGGAGTGACGAGAACCTCCATCTAAGGAATAGCGAGATGCGAGATCGTGAAAATATCAGGACTATCGGATCACCAAGAACGTGGACTGTTGATCTGAGCTCCATCTCAGAGCTTTGCCTATCACGACTTGGAGAGGCAAGAAACATAGCCACCGAAATCACGATATGCGAAATTAGAATTTAATCGCAGCCGTCAGATCAAGGTGTGATCTGGATCGTTGATCCTACTCCATTTCAAAGTTTCGCGAATCGCGACTTGGAGAGGCAAGAAACATAACCACAGGAACGCTGAAATCACGATATGATCTGAGCTGTTGAATCAAGATCAGATATGAACTGTTGAATCATAGTACAAGTGGAAAGCGAATAGAATTTCGCTGACTTGGAGTCAACGGAGCATGATGTTGAAACTCGCAAAATATGAAGCGCCTTTTTGGCATAGCCTATGGTCACTACCAGTGGTTATGAGGAGGGAAGGAGTCAGTTCAGATAAGCTCCATTTCGGAGTTTTGGGGATCGTGACTTGGAGAGTCGAGATGCCTCATCTCGAGATTCATGAAATGTGAAATCGTGAAAGCACTTTATGCATAAGCACGTGGTCACAACCATTGGGCACATCGATGGAAGATGGAGGAAGAAGCTAGAGGTGCTAAGATTCACCACAGGGATCCCGAAATGCCGAATTACGAAATGGAGAAATAGGCACAAGATTATTTATTCTTAATCCAACGGTTCAAGTGAGTTTGAATATGATTAGAGGGCTACTGTTCCATCTCATAGTTAATTGATCAGTTACAAATATGTTAGCTAAACTGAGTCATGATTCTTGATCGGTTGGCATTTTAGTTGCTTAGATGGTTTTCTTTTGCCTAAGAAAATGCAAAGTGTAACTATTGTGGGTGTGGTGCTTAAAATAAAAATATATAGATTGTGTGTGGTTGGTTGTTCTGGACTAAAAATGAATGAAACTGTAAGAAAGGGAAAATCAAAAGATGCACAGTGTGAGACTGAAAATATCTGCAGTGTGAGACTGAAAATATGCGTAGTGTGAGATAAAACTTAGAGAAGAGTAACATATGAGGAAAAGACTTGAAGCAGAGCAGAATGACAGAACAAGTTGAAGAAGAGAAGAATTGTAGAACAGACAAAGGAAGAGAAGAATTGCAGAACAGTTAGAAGAAGACCAGATTTACAGAACAGAGAAAAAGTGGTAAGAATCTATTTATCTATGTAGTTGGTTGTTTAATTATTCATTTATATTCCAGGGTGGTTGGGAGGTGCTAGGGAGGACTATTGTCCTCAGAGGTTCAAGTGAGAGCTTGAACATAGGGATTTTTAGCTTCCATTTGGTTGCAGCTAGAGAAACTAGGGTGGCAGGGTGGTGCAAGGGAGAACAAGTGTTCTCTGTTATACAGGTTGGAGCCTGTGTAACTAGAAGTTGGTGCTTCCATCCAGTTGGTGATGGAACATTAAGGGAGTTGGTGCTTCCTTCTAGTGGGTGCTAGAGAAACCAGAGAGTTGGTGCTCTCAAACAAGTTGGAGCTTGTAAAACAGAGGTAGTAGCCTCACATTGAGTTGGTGCTCAATTATAAATGATGTACAGAACTTAAAAGACTGCTTATCATTTCGAAGAAGAAGAGGTTTTCTCCCTTTATGGGTTTCCTCATGAAAAACTGTCTCTGTGTATATCTTATGTATGACTGATGCTCATTATTTATATCATCTATATGTTTTATAATATTGATAGTCACTTGAAGAAAATTTAAGAATGGTTTAATAGATTTATTATTGTTTAATCACAGTAACAACTAATTCACCCCCCCCTCTCAATTGTCTTAGTAATTTCAACACATCCATCTCATCATGCGATTAAACCATGATCTTTATTTTGATAAGTGATCAAGCACTCGCTTGGCCTAACGCATGGTCACCACCTGTAGTCATATTGAATAAAGAAATAAGGGTGAAATAAGATGCAACGGTTAAATGAATAATCCCATGGTTCTATGCCTATGGTCATATGAAAATGGTTTGAAGGAAGCACCTCATACAGATTTCATCTCTGTAATTCAACAGAGGATTAACACCATAATAATACAGAGAATAGGTGAAAATATCGAATATGATATGTTGACGAATTGAGGACACATCAGAAGCATGAGAACGATATGATGAGTTGATCCATGTCTGTGATCAACTCATGAAGAAGACAAAACTGACACACAATCATGATTAAGAGAGTTAAATCATGAGCATTATGAATAAAGGATAAAAGAAAAAAATGATATTATTTAAAGTTTAATATTATCATTTACATGAAAATGTACAATGGTTTAAATATAAAAATACACAATGATTCAATTTCACACAAGTTGGAAAACTATATAAACAAGGAAGAATGGTGAGAAGACGAGGAGTTGAATCTATTGAAGTATATATATTTATATATAATGGATTGAATGAAGGTTCATTCTATCAGGTTGGTTTCTGTTTACAAGCTGGGTCTTGTATGCGGATTGGATTCCTCACATCTCAGTTGAATCTGAGATCAACAGGCTGGAACTTGTTATGAGGATTGGATTCCTCATTTCTCAGTTGGATCTGATAACTACAAGATGGGTCTTGTAACGGAGATATGGGTCTCTCATAGTTGCTTGAAGTTGAATATATTGAAAATATTGATCTTATGTATTCACTCAAGTTAAATAAATAAATAAAATATTTGTTCTTTTATATATTGGTTGAGAAAATGAAATAAATATATGTTGTTCAGTCAAATTATGAAAAGTGGAAAATTGTCCAAACTTTTGTGACACTGATTCACCCCCCTCTCTTAGTGTTAAGTTTCCATTTCAACAATTGGTATCAGAGCAGGTGCCTTCAACATAGTAAACAATGGAAGGTAGATTCTGAAGAAATGGGTGGACAAATTGTTATCTCCACAAATGAGGCTCCCTTATTTGATGGAACGTATTATTCATCATGGAGGGAAAATATGAAAAGATATCTGAAGTCAAGAGGATATGTAGTTTGGGATTCACTAGTAAGTAATCCCTGGCACTTAACTACTTCAAAAAGAAAAACCAAAATTGCAAAGGAGGCAAGGAGAAACAATTTAGTAGACTTAAAAACAATCCATGATGGATTGTTAGACCAAGTCAAAGAAAATATGAGGCACTACAAATATGCTAAAGAATTATGGCTCCAATTAGAAAATTGTTATCAAAATGAAGCATAAGAAGAAGATAAATCCTATCAAAGTAAGGAACAAGAATTAGATAAAGAGGAATCTTATCATAATAATGAACACAAATTAGAAGAAGAGAATTGTTATCAAGATAAGGAACAAGATAAAGAAAAGGATAATTCTAATCATATTGAAGACCATAATACAGAGAACAAGATTTCTAATCAGAATGAAATGCAGGATTTGATGCAAACCTTAGTCAACAATGATGAAGACATCCTCATCAAGGAATTGAGGCATACCTCAGTAGTCACTAAAGAAAAATTGCATAATCTTAAGACTAATGTTACAGTTGCAATAGAAGAGATTCCTATGGAACCAAGAAATTATATACATATTAAAGTTCCTATGGAGGCTCTTGACAATCTTGAGTACACAACTATGTGCACTCTATAAGAGTTGGAGAAACTCCAACAAAAGGATATGTTGCTACTTCAATAGTTAGATCAATCTAACCATGAAGAGAATGAGAAAAAGATTCAGTTAGAAAACAAAGAAGAAGAGATCAAAAGATTGAAAACTGAAGTTCTAATCTAATAGAAGAGATGGAAGAATTAAAGACACATGACAGTAAAAGAAAATAAATGTTGGCATGTTTTCAGACAAAGGTAGAGTATGCATGTTTTGTCATTGATGGAAAAGATCAGCACGTTCAACAGAGTGATGATGGCATGGAAATGGAAAGATCAAAAGTTAGGATAAATAGTGATTGATGGATCACCCATCCCAAATTCCCGATGACTATCAGATCTAAATACAGATAGGAGGAACACGCAAAAGAGGAGAACAAATCTCAGATGTTGGATCTGAGCGCAAGGACTTACCATCGTTGGATCCAGAAGAAGGAGCACGATCTTTAAGTACAAGATGAAGTGGGCTTCAAAGTCTCGAAAGTAGGAGGGTCGTCCATCATTGAGGAGTACACGTAGCGAGGGATTAACATTTCGCTGACTAGAAAGTCAAAGGAAGGAAGTGATCTAACCTTCCAACTTGCGATATGAGAAATCACGATAAGATTTGGATTGTTGATCCAACAGGGACACATGGCGATAGATCATAGCATGAAAAAGGTTTCATTTTGGAGTTTCAGATACCGAGAGTTGGAGGAGTCAAGGAAGTAACTCATGACAGGAACTCACGATATGCGAGATCATGAAAATATTTGGATCGTCGAATCATCAAGATTTTGGACCATTGATCTGACTCCATTTCATGGTTTCAAATGCTGGGAGTTGGAGGTGTCAAGGACACTCACGACAAGAATGTTGAAATGAAAAATCACAAAGCACCTTTTGGCACAACCTGTGGTCACTATCAGTGGTCACGTGAGAGGGAGGAGTAGCGGAGCTAAGCCCCTTTTCGTAGATCGCAACATGAAGAGTCAAGACTCTTCACCTCTGGATTTCCAAAATGTAAAAATGTCTTTTTTTGTAGGTTTTGGTCACCATTGATGATCATATGAGAAGGTGGAGCTAGCAGAGCTAAGCTCTTTTTTGGCGATCGCAACATGGAGTGTCGAGACCCTTCAACACAGGATTGTTGAAATGAAAAATGTGAAAGGAATTCTGATTAGGCCTGTGGTCACAGCTAGTGGGCATATAGAGTAGGCGCGAGATCCATCATTGGCAATCCAATGGTGCAGTTTAATTAGGAATATGATCGAAGGGTCATCATTTATTTTCATGATTAATAAATTCAGTTACAATTTAGTTATAAAATTAAATGATGGTTCTTGATCAGTTGGTGATACAGTTGCTGAGAAGTTTTTATCTTTTCCCAAGGAGATTCGAGGTGTAATTGATGAGGTTGATTAGTATAAAAGGAAAGATGCAGCGACTGTGTAAGGTTAGTTGTTCTAACAGAAACAATGAGATGAACTATAAGAAAGATAAAATGAAAGAATGCAGAGCATAAGATAAAACTCAGAGATGAGTAATAGTCGTCGAACAGACAGAAGCAAGAGGAGAGTAGCAGAATAACATGAAGCAAGAGCAGAATAGCAAAATAGCATGAGGTAGAGTAGAACTGCAGAACAATTTTTGAACCAGAGAAGAATTGCAGAACAATGAAGAAGGGGTAAGAATTGAAATACCTGTATTGTTTGTTTGTTAATGATTTATTCATAATCAGGGAGGAAGGGTGGTGCTAGGGAGGACTATGGTCCTCTAATATTCAAGTTGATGCTTTAATATTAGGATTTGTAGCTTCCATCTAGTTGTGGCTAAAAAAAAGGGTGGCAGGGTGGTGCTTGGGAAAACACAGAGTTTTCTGTATGCAAGTTGGTGCTTGTATAAGTGGAAGTAGGTTCTTCCATACATTTGATGCTGAAACACTCAGGGAGTTGGTGCTTCCTTCTAGTGGGTGCTAGAGAAACTAGAGAGTTGGTGTTCTCAAACAAGTTGGAGCATGTAAAACAGAGGTAGTAGCCTCACATTGAGTTGGTGCTCAACTATAGATGATGTACAAAACTTAAAAGACTGCCTATCATTTCGAAGAAGAAGAGATTTTCTCCCTTTATGGGTTTCCTCATGAAAATATGTCTCTGTGTATATCTTATGTGTGACTGTTGCTCATTATTTATGTTTTTCATATGTTGTATAATATTGATGGTCACTTGGAGAAAGATTAAAAATGGTTTAATTGACTCAAGATTGTTTAAGCACAGTAACAACTGATTCACCCTCCCTCTTAGTTGTCTAAGTAATTTCAACAATAAATACTAAAAGAAACAAAAGAATTGGTTAACAATCTAAAAACTCAACTTAAGGAAACTAGAGAAAGTGAAGAAGACCTAAAGATCCAGTTAACTAGGAAAGAAAATTCTTACCACATGTTGGAATTGGAAAACATCAACTTAAAAAAGATAAATGAAAGTACTAATGCAGATCTAATGAATCAAATTGAAGAAGCTAAGAAAGAGAAAGAATCCTTGAAGATTCAGTTGACTAAAAATGAAAAATTATGTCAAATGTTGAAGTTATAAATAATCAATCTCAAAAAAATGAATGAAAAGATAAATAAGATTGTCAATTTCCAGAATAGTTCAACTATCCTATCTAAGATTTGGAAGAGCCAAAGATCATCTGATGAAAAAACTAGTCTTGGATACAATAAGAAAGAAGACAATGACAAATGGAGCACCATTTACAAACATGATAAAGGATCATCCATCTCAAAAGGAAAAGGTGCAATTACAAAGAAATTACAAGTCATGAACTTTGTTAAGGAAGGAATCTATATAAGTAAAAAAGAAGAAGAAAATCAAATGACAGATCTCTCAAGCCAAAATAAAATCAAGAATGGAAACACCTTCAATGGCTATTGTTTTTCTTGTCATAGCTTTGGCCATAAAGCAAGGGACTGCAAGAAACTAGAGAAAGGATATACAAGAAAATCTAAAAACTCAATGAGATTTTGGAGATGCAATTTTGTTGGGCACACAACAAAATTTTTTCATACAATGAGATGTTACAACTGTGATACGTTTGGGCACAAATCCCAAAACTACAAGAGTTCAAAAAGTCAATCCTTAAATAAGTCATTCAAGTCAGTGATAAAACCTAATAAAAGTTGGAAGAAGAAAGGAGATGGAAAATCTTCAAAAACACAATTAGAAAGAGAAGATCCAGAAAGAAAAATATCTCATAGAAAGATATGGAGAATAAAATCTGAAGGAGAAAGAAAGAAAGATGATATTACACCTGAAAATGAAAAAATTAATAATAAGAACATGATGGGTGCAGGTCCTAACAAAGAATGTGAAATTCAATATGAAATAAATCAAGCCCAAGAAAAGGAAGTGACTATAGAGGAGTATGGGAGAATATCAAATTTTGATGATGTCATAATTTGTTAGCCAAAGAAAGAAAATATAAAAATAAATTTAAATTGGTTTCTACAAAATCAAAGGTGTATGCCAAGAGTTTGTAAAATTAACATATGGAAAATATTGACTATCTATATATTAGTGGTCAAAATAAAAATCATTGGTAGGGTTTGTTGTAGAATACGAGAAGAGAAAAGATAAAGGTAGCAAAGAAGTTCAAGGAGTATCATTCAACAAAGATCAATTAATAAAAAAATTGGTATTTAAATCAATTTGTATAATTCCTCAATTGATATTCCTGTGAAATATCAAACAAGAATAAGAAGCATATCAAAAAGACCAGTAAGATTCATACTCTTGTTCTAGTTGACAAAGGAAAGTTAGTAAAAAATCAGGAGGAGTATTTTGGTTATTAAATAAGAAAGTAATTAGATTAAGTTTTGAAAGACTTGATCACTACAAGTTGGTATCAAGAAGACTAACTATTTGAACACAAATAAGCAATGGACTGAGATAAACAATTAGTAAATTGATAGGGTAATAGATCTTGTTAGGAAGAGCTACCATTTTAGAAACAAAGGGGGAGAGTAGTCATAGTAAGAGATAGAATATTGATAGGGGGAGTCATTCAGTTATGGAAGACAGAGCATGATTGCAGGGGGAGTTACCTAAGTTCATATTTTTGTCAACTACATGCAGATAGATAGAGGTTGATCATAAGAGGAGAAACCCTTTTCCATTGATGTCAAATGGGGAGAGTAACTTTAAAGGAGAGAAGCACCATCACAAGGGGATTTTGAGTATGAAGTTAGTGTTTTTCCTTCAATGAGAAAGGGGGATATTGTTGGACATATTGTCATTGATATGTTTTCATTGATGTCAGCAGTCAAAGTCATTGTGATGTGATGATAATTTGTTATGATGAATTGTCATTGATGAGTTATCATTGATGAATTGTCATTTATGTCAACTGTATAAAAATTAGCATAGAATGAGAATGTCAAACAATATGCAGAGAATGAAAATGTCAAAAAATATGCAGAGATTCAAGATTAGAAGCAAGGACATTAATCAAAGCTGATAAGGAAGAGGGCATTGTAGAAATTCCATCGAGATCGAAATCCCCACAGGAAAAATTCAAAGGATTCAAGGAATAATCCTGTTCATTGAGATAGTTTTAAGGAGTAGTCATGAAGAAGACATAATGCGAGATGTAGAGGAATCTACCTAAAATATCATGAGAGATAGCGTATTAGATTTCACAAGATCAGAGCATGCAAATATTCTTGGTTCAGTTGGAAACCGAGTATAAACCCAAAAGTTCAGAAGAGATGATGCACAGGAGGCTCAGAAGAAATGACACACAAAAGCCGTCCATTATCATTTCGGGAGTTTTATTGATCGTCATATCAAGTTTAGTGGAAGGACAGAGTAAGCCACAAAGTGTCCCGAAGTAGACGCAAGCCATCTGATCTAAGGAAAACTTTGGATAATATCTTGACTGTCGGATTAGGGAAAGTAGAAGGATAGGATAAGCAAGGCAAAAGGCATGCGATCCCGAATACCTGCATTCCCGATAGTCGTTGGATCAAGTTAATCCTTTTCGGGTTAAATATGGGCCATCAGATATGGAGAATACATGATGACTGTTGGATCAGGATAGTGGTCAACTTTGGCATAGACCACTTCAGCGCGAATGGGTTGAGAACATGTCAATTCACCTGAAGGCCAAAGTTCCGAAGTCACGAAGTGAAGAAACGTAGCATACACATAAGGAGATCCACGTCAGCAAACCATGTCAGAAAGGAAATGTGGCATGATCAAATTGTGACAAGTGTCAAGGTCCTGTTGGCATTTCAGGTATGGGTAAGTCATGAATCTAATTGACATGGAAACTACTCAGTCAGTGCCACTTTAGCAGTGACGTCAATAAGTTATGTCACTTCGAGAGTTTGTGCTTCAAGAGTTTCACCACCAGAAAATGCCCAAAGTCCCGTAGTACTTAAATGAACGAGAACCATTCATTGTGCAAGTGAAATCCAACCATCCAATCTACTTAAGCAAAATGAACTTCGAAAGACTGAAGGCCTGTGTAGAAGAAATCACCCGAAGCATCGAAGGCTGAAGTTAACGCTAACTATTGATCTAATTCACGATCATTCTAAATTGATGATCAAGAATAGTAGAAGGATAACGTAAGTGGAGGTGTTAATAAACAACAAGCAGTAACCACCTATTTATGACTTATTCTGTAGGTAATCATTTCAAAGGAATTGCTACTCCAGAGTTCAAGAGCCACAAATAGATGAAGTTCTGAAGTGAATGAGAATCGTTCATATAAAATCTTGATTAAGTCGTAATCGTCGATTGCGATTGAAGCCTCCAGATAAATAAGGATCATCCATTCATGGAAGATTAGATATGTAATGTCCGACATACTAAATGAAATCCGTATATGCACTTAGGTGAAATTTTCTTCAGGAGATTTGAAAGATTACATAGGATGGAAGTCGCAAAAGATGAAGTCCCAAAGTAATGACAATCCATCTCATCGTGTTATTAAATCATGATCCTTGATTTTGATAAGTGATAAATCACTCACTTGGCCTAGCGCCTAGTCACCACCTGTGGTCTTATGGAATAAAGAAATAAGGGTGAAAGAAGAGGCAATGATTAAATCAATAAGCTCGTGGTTCTACACCTATGGTCATATGAAAATGGTTTGAAGGAAGCACCTCATAAAGATTTCATCTCTGTAATTTGACAGAGGATTAACATCATAATAATACAGAGAAGTGAAAAGATCGAATATGATATGTTGAGGAATTGAGGACACAATAGAAGCATGAGAATGATATGATGAGTCGATCCATGTCTGTGATCAACTCATGAAGACAAAAGAACTGATACACAATCGTGATTAAGAGAGTTAAATCCTTAGCATTATGAATA
>JASDQU010502016.1:144179-155167 GCA_032191745.1 Picea mariana
ATGATCGTTTGTATATGTTTAATATGGTTCTATTAATTTGAAAAAATGATCCTGTTGATTTCGTTTGGATTTGACAATGATTTTGTTGATGGCTGAAGCAACATAAACTATTTGTGTCGATTGGTATTGGTTCATTACTGTTGAATTATCTAAAGCAGTTCTGTTTACCCTAAATTGGTGATAACAAATTGAACAGAGTGCATGCATCTCTGTTATCATTTGGTTGACCACGATTTAATTTGCATACAAGTTTCGATTTGAATGATTCTTTTGGTTTCTAATTAGCAATCAAATATTGTTCAATAGTTTGAATATATTCTTTAAGATTTGAATTGATTTTGAAACGATTCTGTGTTAATTTAGACCAGCTACAGAATCGCAAGATTCTGGAGCTAGTCTTAAAAATTATATTTTTGTCAATTTTATCAATAAAATATCCTCTAATATTGTCTGTTCTTGTCCTCTTTCAGGTGCATATGAATTACAATGATCAAATGGGCATGCTATGGCAGTTTAGGAGATACTTTGGATATGGTTTTGTTTTAGGTTGTTAGCTTGAGTTAGAAACTTGGGATATTATCCCCAGATTTGTGTAAACTGTTTTGATAATTCCCATAGGGATGTTTTACCCTGTGGGAAGTCTTTAAATACTTGTCAATTTTTTGTAATACAATCATCATCACTATTGGGAGAACCAGATTATGGATTTATGATTCAGATTGAGATGAAAGTTGATGTCTTGTAACAGCTTTAGCTTTCAATATATCAAACTTTTGTTTCAAGTTTCATTCATATCAGTTTGCAGTTGATTATGGACTACTTTAGCTATCGTAATTTATTGCAGGTTGATGTGACTTGGTTAATGTGTTATCCATATCTGATCTCTTTTATTATTTAAAAATACAACAATCACTCTATTTCAATTTAATGAATACATGTTTATCTTTTTCATTAATTGAATTGTTTTGCACAAATTGTTGCACACAGATTTATCTAATTTTGATGGTTTGTAAATCATAAAATTGCTGTAATATTTTATGTCTTGTTTGTCCTGTCATTTATATTTGAAGAGAACAACTGCTTCTTGTTTACGAGAAGCTCGTGGATAATTTGGTGCGGGTTTCCTCCCACCGAACAGCTGAATCAACTACTGCATATAGGACAAGCCTGAAGCGTTACTTCAGGTCAGTTTGTTATTTGTTGTTTGATAGTTAATTTGTTAGTATAATATAAGTAGTTTAGTTAGATATATGTATAGTTCAGATTTGTAGTTAGAGTTATTATTTTAGTTACTTAGCTTAGATAGTTCTTATTCAATTTCTTTCTCATAAAATTATAAAAATAAAAAAACAATGGTTTTGCTGTCTTAGGACAGTTTACAAATGATTTTTGCAGGTTTTCATCTAAATCTGTAATCTGTAAATATTGTATATTTGTAATTGAATCCCGATTCTGTTGATAATTGAACATTTAATTTTATAGAATTATAGTTGTATAATTTAGGTGATATATATGTAGTTTAGATTTGTTTATTAGTTTGTCTTAATTATTGTTTTTATTTAGATTAGTTTATTAGTGTAGTTTTCATTTGTTTTTCTAGGACTTAGATCGGCCAACGGAGCCGCTAAACATGTCAGGGTGGGTTATCCCAAATGGCTTGGGTTATTTAGACAACTCTGGACTGGATCCACTCTTCCAGTTGGCGAGTGTTCAATTTCGCCCGTCAACAAATGGCGCTAGAAGGAGGGCCTGCAATTTATTAATGGCATGAGGTGGTCGTAAGACTCCTCCACCACCTAATCACTCACCTATAGTGACAAGAAGTCATTCGAATGATAAAATCCCCCCTCAAACAACAACCACATCAAACGATGATCCACGGATCACAGTTGAGCCAACAACCCCAAATCCTACAGGTGGTGACATACAAGAGATTGTCCGAAAATCTCTCATAAGAACTCATAGTGCCTTAGCCCGTTTGAGACAACCAAATTGACCTTTGGACCAACCTTTAGATTTCTTTGATATCAGAGAGCAAATCGGGGGTGCTAATATCACTGTGAACCCTACAGATCCAATCCTCACTCTTGCTGTAGGAGGATCTGGAATACCTCCCTCACCACCTCCATCATCTCCTTCTTCTTCTGGAGGAGATTCTTCTGACGAAGGCAGTTCCTCTTCTCAGCCTTCCACACCGACTACACCAATGGCCAACCAGAACAACCCTGCTAGACCTTGGCTCGACCAGGATGCAGTAGCTATACCTGGAGCACAACATCCCTTACCCAAACATCTAGAGAAGTGGCTTCCCAAGTTTGACCCTGAATCTAAACAGATCGTTGAAGATCACATTAAAAAATTTATGTTAGCCATAAGACTCCACAATGTCGAGCATGAAGACGTAGTCTATAGGTTGTTCCCCTACACTTTCGAGGGTGATGCATCTACATGGTACTTTGCCCAACAACCCCATACCATCGTGTCCTGGGAAAAGTTCAAGTCATGCTTTTTGGAAAAGTTCGGAGACGGTAAGCCTCCGGAAGTCCTAGTCATGGACCTTTCTAGCTTAAGAATGAACCCGAAAGAGAAAGTTAAAGACTTTAATCAAAGATTATTAACACTTAAGAACTGAATCCCTACAGATTCCATGCCTACCGAGAATCTTATAATAGCATACTATACTAAAGCCTTGCATCAAAGATTAGCTATTTGGGTTAAACGATCTAAGAAAGCCACGTTGTTAGAAGCCTTCTAGGAGGCCAGCTAGATTGAAAAAGGCATACTTAGTCTTAAAGACTCTACTAGCAACGAAACAGACACTAGTTCATCTTCCAAAAAAAAAGATCGAAATCCTCCTTAGACCTACTCAAAGTAAAACAAAACCTGAAAGCTTTGATTTAGAAAACTTAACTAAAGTCGTTCAAAAACTATTGAATCAAGTTATAGATTTAAAAAAGACGGCCAAAGAAGCTTCATCGAGCAAAGGGCCTTACAAGCCCCCGTTCAAGAATCCTTTTCCCACCAACCGACCTAATCCAACCACTGAGGGCCTTAATCTAGAAAGTCTGCAATACACCCTTCAAACAATTCTAGAAGCTTAGGATAACTTGATGCCTCCTGAGATTCCTGAGGTGGTAGTTGAACAAGAGACAGTTCAAGAAGAAGAGTCTTCTCCAAACATTTTTGGACACTTCTCGGATAACATCTTTCAAGATAACTTCGAGACATTACATCCCTATAACACTAGGAGTAAGACAACAAACAAACCTTCTTCCGAAAACACTACGACTCCACCTCCAAAACAATCTAAACCAGCTGAGACTAAACAGAGTCATGTAAACCCCAACTTAGATTATGATTTAGTTGAAGATCTTAAAAAGTTAAGGGCTAACATTTTTGTTTACGAGTTATTGAAATTTCCATTTCTGCTACAAAAAATGTTGCAAAACATCGTAGAGAATGGAAAAAATGGTAATTCAAACAGTAGCAAGGTTGTGCAGAACAAAGTTCCTCAGAAGAATTCCACTAAGAATAATCCTGATTCTCATGATAAAGGAAGACTTCTTGTAAATAATGTAAATAATGTAGATAAAGTAGCTTTAGAAACTATGAGTAAAAAGCCACAAACTACCACCCTTAGTACTCGCAGAAATGTACCTCCATTTTTATTAACTTTCGAAATCTTTAATAGAAACGTGCACAATTGTATGGTAGACTCAGGAGCATCATCCAATGTGATTCCATGGTCTGTATGCCAAAAGATTAACGCCAAAGTTGAACCATCCACCTTAAAAATCATCTATCTTGATCGAACTAATGTTAAAGTTGTAGGCAAATTAAGAAATGTACTTATAAGATTATCGTCTAACCCCAAGGTTCATCATGTCATTGATATTATTGTTGTGGATATTCCATAAGTATATGGTCTATTTTTAAGTAGGGACTGGTTGGAGCAGCTACACAGCTATTTCACGACAGATTGGTCTCACCTATGGCTCCTAGAGAATGACAAGCCTAACAAGATCAAGGTAAATTGTGAACGCTACCTTAAGTTCACGGTCACAGATTTGAACGATCCCAACGAACCATTTACACCTTCTGCTGATTCACCCGAAGTGCAAGGGATGGATACCTTTTTCGGCAATTTCATGGCCGAGGCTTTAGCTTTCACCAATCCAGAAAAACAGTCCAAGATTGTAGCATACATGCAACCAACAACTTCTACACAACGGTCTCATGCACCTGATAAAAATCAAATTTGGTCTCTTTATTTTGACGGGTCTAAGTCCAAAAAAGGAGCTGGTGCAGGCTGCATTATTATCGACCCCACAGGTAACAAAACATTGATTGCATGTAGGCTAGAATTTGAATGTACTAATAACACTACAGAATATGAGGCTTTACTGCAGGGTCTCAGAAAAGCTTTAGATATGAACATTCAAAACTTGACTGTCTTTGGCGATTCTGAAATCGTGGTTAGACAGGTAAGAGATTCTATCCACTGTCTATCTCTGCATCTTAAAAAATACCAATCTGAGTTATGGAATTTAATGAATAAGTTTTCTGCTTTCAATATAAGTTCTATTCCTAGATTGAATAATTCTGAAGCAGATCTATTAGCTAACGTAGCTTCCAAACTCTTTCCTGCAGAAGGCTTATCCCAAAATGCATTCTCCATTGAACTATTGTTTAGACTGTCCATTCTCGACAATATCATGAACTGGAGAGTCTTCGACGACGATCAGCAGATTATTAGCTTCTTGCATATGGAGGAAACTTTTCAAGGTGCAGTGATCGACGAATGCACTCACGAAGACAATTTGCATGATTTCACGGTAATACCCGACTCAAGAACTCCTGAATCTTCATCGGAAATGGTAAATTCGATCCTTAAGTCTATAGTTAGATTAGAGAAATTTTATGATCTTCAAGATAAATTCAAAAGGTCGGTCAACTATAAAACCAATAGTTCCTTGTTATCATATGAAAAAGTAAACTTAGGAATTAATGACAATCTGCAATGCATTAATTTAGGGTTGGGGTGTTCTCGACAAGAAAAAGTTGCATTTATTAAATTGTTTAAAGAATTTAAAGACATTTTTGCGTGGACATATGATGACCTTAAAACTTTCGACCCTAACATCATACAACACGTCATTCCTATGAAACCCCAAACCTCACCCTTTCAACAAAAATTGAGAAAAATGCACCCTAAGCTCAAACCGACCGTAAACAAAAAATTAAATAAACTCCTGAATGCTAAGATAATTTTCGCAGTTAGACATACTCAATGGGTTTCTAACCTTGTCCCTGTCCAGAAGAAAAGTGGGGAAATCCAACTATGCGTCGATTTCCGAAACCTTAACAGAGTGTCAGATAAAGACAACTATCCTGTCCCACCCATGGAACAGATCCTTCAACATGTATCTGGTTTCGAGAGGCTATCCTTATTGGATGGTTTCTTGGGGTACAACCAAGTCCTGATGTCTCCTCCAAACCAACTTAAAACTACCTTCCTCACTCCATGGGGCACCTACGCTTATCGAAAAATGCCCTTTGGATTGATTAATGCCGGTGCCACTTTCCAGAGAGCAATGGACATTGCTTTCCAAGGCTTGATCAATCAGTCCATCGTAGTTTACTTAGATGATGTTACTATATTTTCCAAAAACAAAACCGATCATCTAGCTCATTTAAGAGCCATTCTACAATGATGTCCTAAATATGGCATTTCCTTGAATCCTAAAAAATCCATCTTTGTAGTAGAACAGGGTAAAATATTAGGATTTATTATGTCAAGCAAAGGGATGATTATCGATCCCGAAAGGACTCAAGTCATCTCGAAACTCCCCCCTCCTACTTCCAAAAATTCTATGCAGTCTTTCTTAGGCCAGATAAACTTCATGAGGAGATTCGTCCCCAGTTTCTCCGAAATGGTCAGGCCTTTACAAAATTTAATTAAGAAAGACACCCAATATCACTGGGGACCCTTAGAAAACCAAGCTTTTAATGCAATAAAAAAATCCATAATAGATGCTCCTTCTCTCATGAGCCCTGACTTTTCTCAAGACTTTACACTCTACACTTTTGCTTCTGACCATTCCTACGCTGCCGTTCTAACTCAAAAGAACGCCGGAAACAATGAAGTACCCATTGCCTTTATGAGCTCTGCTTTCAAAGGCGTGGAACTTAATTGCCCAGTGGTATACCAACAAACCTACGTTGTTTTCAAAGCAGTCAAGAACTTCCAGTTTTACCTTTTGAAATCTAGGACGAAAGTTATTGTCCCGTACCCAGACGTCAGGAATCTGTTAGTGCAGAAAGAGCTAGGAGAAAAGAGGGCTAACTGGGTCACCTCCTTGCAAGAGTATGACATAGAAATTACCCCAGCTCAAATAGTGAGAGGCCAAGGGTTATGCAAGTTAGTTGCTGATTCAGCAGCAGGACAGCAAGAAGAAAGCGATACATCAAATCTAAGACAACGCGATCAAAATGCAATCTGTTGCGCACAAAACTCTGTTAATCTGTGGTATGACGATATAAAATTCTGTCTTGAACATGGGTCAGCCCCCCATCACCTGGATCTCACTAAAATAAGAGCGTTGAGATTAAGGTATTCCTCCTTTCATTTAGTTAATGGTGTTCTGTTTTGTCAAAATATTGATGGTGTACTGATGCGTTGTCTTGAGAAAGACTAAGCAGAAAAAGTCGTGCTAGAATTGCATGCAGGAGAAGCTGGTGGTCATTTTTGTGGTGACACCACTGCCCATAAGNTTATAGATGCCCATGCCTTGTGTCGTAAGTGTACTATTTGTCAGAAAGCATCAGGGCGGTTACAGAAACCAGCCTTTCCTCTGCAGCTCGTTTCAGTAGACTCTCCTTTTCAGTAGTGGGGCCTTGATATTATAGGTCCAATCAACCTGCCATCCTCACAACAACATAAGTTTATCATAACAGCCACATATTATTTTACCCGGTGGTCTGAAGCTGCTGCATTAAGAACTGTCAACACGAGTCAGGTAATTGCCTTTCTAAATTCGAATATTATTACTCGTTTTGGTATCCTTGATTGTTTAGTATTTGATAACACTTATTACTTTTCCTCTCTTGAGATGAGCGAGTTCACTTTGGAAAAAGGAATTAAATTGAAGTATTCCACTAGCTATTACCCCCAGGGCAATAGATTGACAGAGTCAACAAATAAGAACTTGATTAAAATCATCAAGAGAATGGTGGCTGAAAATCACAAAAACTGGCACAATGCACTGTTAAACGCGCTTTGGGCTGATAGGGTAACACCAAAAACTACTGTAGGTAACTCTCCCTTCTTTCTCATTTATGGCAGAGAAGCAATTTTTCCACCACACATTCTTCTCCCTTCACTACAATTATCGTAGAAAATACAAGAAGAAGACTGTCCCCCTTTGGAAAACCGAATTAACACTTTGATGAAGCTAGAAGAGGTAAGAGCCCAAGCTAAACGTAAGTCAGATCAGCATCAACTATTGGTTAAAAGTTGGTTCGATTCTACTTCTGCCTCTGATAGGAATTTCGAAGTGGGTGATCTTGTCCTAAAATGGGACAAACTGCATGAGGGAAAAGGAGAGCACATGAAATTTCAAAACTTATGGCTTGGACCATTTTTAGTTGCTGAGAAGTTGGGTCCCAGCTCTTTCCGATTGTAGAGTCTAGAAGGGCATCCTGACACCTATCCGGTGAATGGCCAAGCTCTGAAAAGATATTTCGCTTGATTTCAACTCTTTGTATATTATGTACATATTTTGTTGTTTTCGTTTTGATCTCTCCTTTGTGCTTGTCAGTTTTTTGTCTTTGGAAATACACATACCTGTATACTGAGCTATTTGGACAAAGAAAACATAAAATTCCTTCACTGAAATGACTACTGAAAAATTGTATAAACATCAATCATATACTTTTAAAATTTATATCTGTGATTGGCAAAAGTTTGTTGTTTGAAATAAGTTAACTGATTTCGATCTCTGAGTAAAGCCTGTCATGATCATCTATTATCTTTTTACGCTGTCCCTATTCCTTAATGGAATGACTCAGAAGATGTCTCTCCACCTTAGAAAGTTGGTTTTGTAAATAAACCATCGCTGGATCTTAATAAAGGATAGTTCTAAAAAATCTGATGAGGTCTGTAAAAAATATGTTAAAATATCATAATTTTCAGCGTCACCCCGCTCGACTATATATCTTTGAAAAACAAAATAAATCATTAAAAGAGCTGTGGAAAGTGCTTGTAAACCCACAGGGATGCTGAACAGGTCTGCTGGCAGCGGGTAAATGCATGCATGATGCCAAGACAACTTCGTCGGGGTACTGAATAGGCCTGCTGGCAGCGAAGCAATGTCGGGTATATGAAAATTCATAAATATGAAACCTCTTGACCTTAAAATGTTCTTTATTATGATCTAGAATTTCTTGGCAGGATACAGATATCAGAGTGGGTTAAATGGCAACCCTGTCAAGGCTATGGATGCCTTCTAGCAGCAGTGGCTCTGTCAACAGTATTGAAGATTTTATCTTTAACATCGTGGCTCACTTGTCTTAAGATTATTGTCAGTTTTCATCCTTTAAACACTGCTGGATTATGTGGTTAATGAAGATGTTTACACGATTTTTTTGGTTGTTATTTTTGAGTTAGAATTTTTCTCATTATCCTAATCTAAATTTGTTCTTTTGGCAGAGATAACTGCTTCTACCAGTGTGTTTCCATTGTTGGCAGCCAATTCACATTTTTATACTGTCCTTATAAGCTGCCTACACCAGAGTTTAGCAAACTTTGATTTTCATTGCAACCTTCAAATAAAATGACACTATTGTTTTATATGCATTTGCCCACTTCCCCTTGTTCTTGTTTTCATGACTGCAAGCGTGAAAACTTTGATTTTGAAGTCATATTAAAAATGTCACTGGATTGTTATGATCACTCTTGCTTATATGCTCATTGCGTTTCCAATTTATTTATCGTTATACAATTGAAAAGACTCCAAGATCCTTATTCATTTTGCATTATTTATTTGTTAATATGACTTCGTTTTACAAGAATGTGATGATATTATTTTGATCGAGTTTGTGATGCATTGGTTATTTGATATGTTCTTTGATCGATTCCCTTGACACATTGGTTTCATGAAAATACATTAGTGTTATGGTTAGACCCTTGGTATAAGTCATTTCATACGACACATATTTTCATATGATCAAACCCTTGGTATGATTTCGAATTGTTGCTTTGGTTTTAAAACTATGCTAACATTATTGCTCGCGCAAATGTTTGGTCCACGTATCATTGATTCCATTAATGGTTTGAATGGCATGGCTTTTAACCTATGAAATAGTGGTTTGAATCGTTGTATGCATCGGTGGTTGTACTATGGGATATGACTATTTTGCATGGGTTGAACTAGCTCCACCACCTTCGCATGTTCTGTCATTAATGTTTTCCCCCTATCCTGGTTCACCTTTGCTAGCTTCCAGGTGAGCCTGTCAGCTATCGACCCTATGTATACTCTGGTCGAACCCTTACCCACTCACCTTGCTCACTGTGTGCTCCTGTCTATGGCACCGGTGGTGTGCATAGAGCCAAATGGTAACCAAGCTCTGTTACTATTCAATAATGCCCGTAAAGATTTAGAAAACAGTGGTTGGCTGGTGTTTATATAGAGGTTCGAGGGTTTCAACCTTTTGTTTTCCCAACAATTTTCCCTCACCTTTGACGGGTGCAGGGCTAAAATCGGTGACATACAGCTCGAGCTCAATGAAAAATTCATAAGCTTTGCTACAGGACTAGAAGCCACAGGGGAAAGGTGGTTTAAAAACTCCAAAGTCGATGAGGTGCCGTGGCCTTTACTACTCGTATCAAGGAAGGTTTTGTCCTGTGATAAAGGTATGCCTATTTCTACCCTCAAACCCAGGTGGCATGATCTTCTGGTAATTTTGAAACAATTTGTGACCTGTGAAGGTCGATATGGCTTGGTTTTTCTGTATCACCTCCGATTGTTGATGAATTTCATGGGCTATCCTTTGAACATGCCACATTACTTCTTGCGTAGTCTTTACAAAATGTCTAAGAGATTCAAGCGCGAGAAGGCTGATAGCATCCTTTTTCATCACGGCTTGATTAAGCTCATCGTCGCCCACCATTTGAGTCTTCATGGCGATAATTGGCAAGCCTTTCTATCCAGAAATGGCTTTGCTAATCCAAAGTCTGTTCAAATCGACAAGGCTGTGGTCAGTAAGACTATGGTCGGGCCACCCGTGCCATTCCATATCCTTCTACCCCCTGCCAAACCCTCGGTTTTCCCTAACATCAACCTACCCAACATCATAACCAACCCGTGTACAAAAGATAAGACTGAGGTTGTCAAGAACCTGGTGAGTAAGAAAGGTAGAGGTAACAATGATGTCAACAATAAAGGGAAGAAAAATGCTCGATTGATCTCGAGACTTGCCCGGAACAAACCTAAACAAAATATCAAACAAAAGCCCATAGTGTTGAGTGAGGACTTGGACTCCGATATCAAGCATTTCCTAGCTGAAGAGTACCCCTATTCCCATGGCCTATGCTCTACGAAACCCTATGACTATGTATCTAATTTTCCCCCATGCCTCAAAAAAGATCCAAATTACCTGGGAATCAAGTTGCACAATGAAACCCCTGTTGGCTTAAACAAACCCTCGCCTGTGTTATCTAAGCCTGAGCAACCATCATGTATCCAATATAACACTTGGCTAGAGAATTATTACATTGACATTCCCCTGTTGCAATCAAAGATCAAAGCATTAGAAGAATAGGTGACAGTGCTGGAGAAGGAGAACCATAGGTTACAAGCCAGTGAAAAGAGACAAAAAACCACCGGTTCGATTGTCTTCAGGAATGTCGAAGTGGCAATAGCCTTTGTCAATTCCAAACTATCATGACCAACTTGTTTACTGATTGTCCAGGTATGAATTTCCATATG
>JASDQU010502017.1:9331-19621 GCA_032191745.1 Picea mariana
TTGCTTTTAGTATATACAGAGTTCGACCCCCCTTCTTTATACACTTGTTACGCAGTGCAAGAGTGAATGAGAGAGGGCATCATATGAGTCTAGTACTGCTGTCTATTATTTTACACAGTGAGAGATGGAAGTGCTTGAGTTAATTTATTGCAGCTGATTAATACACAGTGCACACAGTTGCAAAGGCAACGAAGTATAATTTGTGTATTGGTTACTGTGTAAAAGGGCAACATAGGATTTTTGCTAGTAGTGTTGGTTTATAACAACAGTAAAGGACAACGAAGTATTTCGTTGTTTGCTGGTCATACAGTTATGTATAACACTTACTTGGCAAGATTGATCAAGAGCATATTTCATGGTGGTTTCTTGTATATGATCTTACATATTATTTGCAAATAAAGGAAGATTATTTGCTGGAGTTTTCTCCCTTCTTGGGTTTCTCCAGGGTAAATTCTTGTGCATGTGTGAGATTCTATTTGAGTACTTCTTCTACTACCGTTCATCATTTCAAGTGTCCATTTTTGCTAGTTGATAGATCAAGTTTTGTTTAAAGTGGAAGAAAATTAAAAGAACAGTAAACACTTTGACATTGATATATATGTGCTTGAAAATTTAACACGAAGTTCCTCCTGAACGAAGTCATCCCATAACATTGACCAATCAGGGAGCATCTCACGTGCCACGATCCCTTTGATGAACGATGTCCACTCCTTTGTGAATTCTTTGAGTTCCGTCCTCACCATCTATGAATCATCCACTGTCTTCCCTATTGCAACTATTTCATCTCGAACCGGTCGGATCCAGGTGATATAAGTCGTCACCATATCTAATCCTGTCATCTTCGTGTCCTTGAGCACCATCTTGCGATTCTCATTCTTACTTTGAAACAATCTCTTCAGAGCCTCCCACATGTCCTTGGAAGTTGTCTTTCCCGATAAATGAGGGATCAAATGATCTTTCACTCCGTCTAGGATTATTCTTCTGACTTTCACGTCCTTTAGCTTATGGGAAACCAGATCATTTGGATATGTTGGTGGGGCCACGATGGAGTTGACAAACTCCTAAATATCATTCTCCATCAACACCAACATTATCCTCTCCTTCCATGGATTGTAGTTGGATACCTCATCCAACCTATCCTCAAACTGCAAACCGGAAGCGACCATCTCTACAACCTGCTGAAAACTCAATAATTTGCTGTTCGGACATGTTGCCCGCTGCCTGAACCCCTGCCCGGACCTCTTCCCGAAGATGATTGAGTCCTTTTTTGGGCTGCCCGGTCCTTTTTGGGTGCTGCCCAACTAATTTTTTTGGTTGCTCGACAGTTCTGCCCGCTGCCAGAACCTCTAATCTGGCCTTGCGGCCCATGTTGGGTGGCCGTCTTGTTGGTAGGCAACTGACCTTCTTGCTCGACGGCTGCGCTTTGGTTGGAGGCTTGATTTGGAGGCTGCAATCATCACCCTCTGCACGCGCGACCTCAATATCCTCTTGTCCTGCACGCACTGCACGCACTGCACCACCCAACACTCCTTGCCGATGGCTCTTTACTCGACGACTGCCTTTTCCTGTTGTTGGCAGGCATTGTAACCTTAGCAACCTCCGACGGCTAGCCCYGTCACCTCAGTCGACGCTCTGCTCCTAGCCAGCGTCTGCTACTTACTCGCACGACTTTTCCTTTACCCACGCGCATTCGGATGTAGCACCCTCATGTTCCATGCGATCGCTCAACACCGACGACTGCTTACTCCGCCCTCTGAGGATCAACTCCACACACCTACGACCCATCCTCTTTCTCTGCTACAACAACGCCTAGCCTCAACTCTCGACCCTCAGCTCGATCTGCTGCAATCCCTGCTGCCGTTGACCCTGGCCTCCTCTGTTGTTACTCACGACTCCCTTTGTAGACCTTCAGTCGATCGATCCTTCTCTACCCAACCGTCTCTTGCTTCAAGGCTCACGATCCACAACTCCACGTCGTCTGCATCTTTCTTTGTTGCCTGATCTAATCACACAGTTCACTTGGATCTGTAGTACGATGCCTGTCCTACAACGCATGCGGTCTTACGTGCTGTATAGTGGTCGTACGTATGGCTGTATGATTGTCTCTTCTCCTTTTTAAATTTTTTTTTCTTACCCTCTTTGCTACTACAAAACCTGCAATTAAAATTTTTCCCACTGCAGAATAACCTCATGCAAATTTGGCTTTCGTCAGAACCTAGCCTCTGATACCATGTTAATTTATCTAACCTAGCACTTGGCACTTAACTCGAAATAAAATCACTTCATTTATCAAATGCACAACTAGGTTTTAACCAAACATTAGCAAAAGCATAAAACAAGAACTAATCACATTGCACAATAGATTTCGGGTAAACATTCCCTGGAAAAACCCTACAGGGAAAACCAGATCAGAGTTTGATGTGTTTAATTCTTGGGCTCCCGTCCTGGTATAATGGCCCATCAGAGGAATACAATGTAGCAATAGCCTAGCCCACCTGGCTGCTATCTCTCTTGCTGCCCCTTAGCACCTTTCCTCAACCTTGCCTACTCACACTTGGATGAACTCTCTTCACCCACTCAATGAGATCTCCTCACTTTGTGTGTGTGTGTGTGTGTGTCTCATCCTCTCACCTAGGTTGCCTTTTATTACATTGAGTCCTAAACCCTAGATCTTCTCCAAAGTGATCAATGACTGAGATCTAATCACATGCTAGACATTGAGCCTATCTGGAAGTACATGTTCGATGCTAAATACATCAACATTGATGCACCAACTCACCCCTTAGATCAGATGAAGAAAGTGTACCTCTTCCTTTTTCAACTATGGGTAAGCAATCAACATGTTCATTTCCAATATGGATAAGACTAGCTAGAAGAACTTCAACACAACAGATACAATCAAATTATTTAAACTAGGTAAAGACATTGCATTTTTAGCCAAGGAAAGGAGTTGCATGTTTCTCAACAACGCAAGTTTCAATACTCATCAAATGCTTCAAAGTTGAAGTGTTGTGTGATGTTGCTTTGCTAGAAATTCGTGGTGTTCTCCTTGGAAAGCCTTTCCCATGGGAGCTCCATGGAGTTTACAAATCATGCATGCAAGGTGTGATACTCAACATCATGTATCAATGCTATCGTATTGTAGATGTAGTGCCAAAGGAAAGAGTGTCCTTGATGTCGTCCAAGCAATGCGGGAAGCTCATTAGCCACTCACAAAGTTTGTTTTGTTGATGATATAACAACTAGCTGAGTGCAAGATTGTGGCACAAGCATAGATATCTTCCATTATGTGTCTTGTGCAACAAGAGAATTTGGATACACTTGTAGTAGGCTATTTTGATGTTTTTGAAGACCCCACGAGAGTGCCATTTCATTGTCAAGTGTGACACACCATTGGTTTGGTTCCTAGGGTCTTGTTGCTTGATGATCAACTATATTGTAGATCTCCTAAAAAATAATGGGATCAAAATGCATTTTTAAGAATTGTTGAGGATGGGACATATACGACCTAGTGTATCACCATGCAGGAGGTTGAAAATTCTCTTGCCAAAGGATATGGCTTGGTGCATGACTTTCGTGTCCTCAACAAGATTTTACCATTACAAACACAGGACCCCCTGCCACTCATCTCATTGATGACCTCCTTGATGGCTTGAAGGTATAGTTTAACAAGCTAGACCTTAAGTTTGGATATCATCAAGTGCCCATAGGTCCATAGTATGTGTGGAAGACCATTGTCAAATCAAGAGAGGGCTTGCATTAAAGGTTAGTCATACCATTTGGGCTTTATTAATGCGGAAACAACTTTATGAGGGTTATGAATGATGTTTAGTGCCCAGTCATTACCAAGTTTGTTGTCGCGTATTTGGACGATGGTTGATCTTTAATTGGACATGGTTTGAACACTTGGAAGACATTACCAAATCTTGCAAATTCAATGTCAACATAGGTTGTATGGCAGCCACGGTAAGTGCTCCTTCGCCATGAAGAAATTTTGTTATTTGTGCTACATTATCAATGGAGCTAAAGTACTTATAGACCTTGACATGGTCCAAGACATCCGTGATTGACCCACATCCACCAATCTTATGAAGCTTTGTAGCTTCCATAGTATGTATAGGGCAAATCTATTTGATCCTGACCTTGTGCATCATTCTTACTGGCTTGAGCTTCTGCAGTTTCAATTTTGGTCATTAAGGCGCAATCCTTAATTCTATGGTCTAGGTTTTGATACATGAAACATGCATTTGGGAGGTTGATATAATGCACTGGTTGATGTAGAACTTTGTCCCCACTCGGATATTTAAATTTGCTAAGGTCCATGGACAAATTGACTCTAAAGCAAACCTGTTTTTTAGACTGTGGGCAAAAAACCCGAGCGAGATCTTAACATAGAAACTCTCAAATTGACATAGATATGCCTTTGAGGAACTCTCAAAATTACAGAAGCAACCCCGGGAATTTAGCCCTGATGAATCAATACCACTGAGTGGCTTTGTCTGCAGAGAACAACTAATTACCCTTCAGACAGGGGGACCATGTATTTCAGAATATTCAGGGGCTCTGAGTAACCACTTCATGGAAGTTGCTTTCTTCTTTAATGGTGAACTGAAAGAATCCTTAGTCAGGCTGTGCATAGCTGAACGTAGCCTGCCTGGAGTTTCCCAAGTCTCTTTTATCCAAGTCTTAATCTCAGACTTTTGTGGGATACGACCTACAAAATACTCCCTGATAGAGTACGCCATTTTAGATTTTCAAAAACAACAAAATATTTGTTCGCATCAATATTGATGGGTGTTACATCAGGATGGATTTTATTGTCTCATGTACCACCTATGGCACGAACTTCAGCAGATCCTTCTGTGAACCATGCCTACCAGTGCTTTCTCCTTGGGTAGGCACTCCTTGCAAATTAGCTGAAACTATTGTATCAGGCAGTAAAGTGGCCATTATGAGCCCCCCCTGCTTGCAAGGTCAGTTAGTATGACAGCCACACTGTCAATAATCAGTAAATGTGAAAGGATGGCCAATAGCTTTGGCCAGAACAACACTCAAACATGATAAATCCTATGACATCAGGGACTGAAACCCTAGCAGAGCCTCGGAGCCTTTTAAAACTTGTTTTATGTGCTGTTTTGCCTATTTAGAGGTTCTGATAAATAGAGTTTGTTGTTGAGCTAGTGTTGTGATAGTATGACTGCGTATGTCTGATTCTTATCCTATTTCATCTATTGTCGTGTGCCAGTTCTATGGACCATGGGTCCAACAGCAGATGCCATTCAATGTAAATTATTGGATGTCTTTTCCTGTTTAGTGCTTTTGAAATAAAAAAAAACACATCAGTTGGTGGAAAGCACCATAAATCCTATTATGCCAAACTTATAGAAGCAGCCTGCTTTTCATGTTCAAGAATTAAACATGGAGAAGCTTTTCTTCTCTAACGAGTGTGTAGAAGGGGTGTTTCTAGTTTTACCTATTGCTCTCTATAGATGGCTTCTTGTGATGTTTAATTTTGTTTGAAGTTAGGCCTATTTGCTTCCGCAAATTCATGGACGTATCTCAGTTACAAGTCTGCACAGCAGCAAGCCTGTTTAATACCTACTGCAAGGATATTAATTACAGGCATTTGCAGAATTCATAAGGCTATTACCCAAGCATGTGCCGAAATATACTCATTGATACTTAAACAGGGGTGTACCCAAAAAGACTATTTAAATGTCAATCATCTTTCCACGAAAAGCTACATTTTAGAAAATTAAGAAATGTCTTCCACAATGTTAAGCTTAGGTGGTTTGCTAAAAGTTATTATTTTTATGTCTGGTACCCAGCAGATGTCCCAATGTCTGTAACATTCAAAAGCAGTGCATCGACAAAGTGTCTATTCTCTAATGCATGGCCATTTAATTTATTACACTATATTTTCTGTCAACAATTCTGAAACATTTTCTACCATTGAACAATTATCTGAAAATAACCTGGAATTAAAAGGAGATCTTTGTCATATGGCATGATTTTGTCAGTGCACAGGACTGGCCATCTTATCTAAGCCTTATAGCCAGACAAATTAAGTATTTTTCAGGAGTGTGCATTATTTCAGTAGTACAAATATGATTATAATTTCTTTGGCTATTGTTTCCTAAATTTGTTGTTTTGATCCAAATCTGTGGCACAATCAGAACACGTCTGGGAACTTGTCTAAGGGTAATGCAAGGAGATCTGCTGCAGAAGGTGCATCCACATCGGGTCCAGATGATTCTTTCACTAATGTCGAAAGACATTTGCGTAGGCCACAAACTTCACTTGCTGGAGGTCTACCTCCACTTGGAAGGTAAGAAGGGCGATCTGCTACTCGAATTTGTTATGGAAGTTACTGATTGTCCCATTGGACATGTTCTTGATTTATGGAAGTCTGAATGCAGCTTTCCTTTTTGGCAGGCTTGCTCCAGTCAGCCAATCTTCTACTGGTTCACTACGTAATTCTGGACTTGGAAGTGCATCAGATCGCATGAACGATGCAAATTCATCTGGTTTGTGCTCACAGTGCCGTTATTCTATTTTTTAGAAAGGCCTCGACAGGCTCATTTATTTTCTGTGTTTGATTTGCTTATTCGTTTGTACTTGGACAAAATTTATGATGTTAATCCAATTCTTTTTTATGAGTTTGTCAATTTGTCCTAGCATTGTGAAACTATTGTCAATGCAGATTTATTTGATCTAGGGGGCAACCGTAAAGGCAACTCAACCATTCCTTTTGCTGGAACGTCAAGAGAGAATGGTTCTTTTCCAGCCTTGAGAAAAGAAGATCATGGTTGGAGATACAGCGACGATGAACATTCTGAGGATGTGATAAGAGCTTCAAATGCCTTGGAAAACATCCAATTAGATAGAAAAGCTCGCAGCCTAACTAATTCATGGAGGTGAGGGCTATAAGTTCAGAACTATGTTAGTTTTGAGCAGTGTTCTTCATTGTTGTCATAGGGATAAGGTTTATTTTATTATTAGTTAGTATCCAAATTTCAGATCTGTATATTACGTTATCTTCTTCATAATCTAGTGTTATTTATGTAAACTGATGTGTGCATATTGGGTCATACTTTGGTTTTTCTCTTTTGTTTTTGTTAAGTACTCAATCTCCGTGTTTGCACCCTACTATACTAATTATTTTAAGTTCTGTCAGTCTTTACTTGGTATTGTTTGCAGAATATCAAGTTTGTTCCTGTAGTTTTATCTTTTCACATTATTTGCAGAAGCTGTCGGGTAGATATCAATAGAGATACCAACTAGGTTGTAGTGAAAAGTCTTCATTTTTGCTAAACTGGTTATGTTTTTGGGTCACATAGGTTATAAGGCCTGAGTGAATGGGATGTAAAATTAGTGGCAATTTACTCATTAAGTTGAGGTGGCTGTTAACCACGGTATTTACTTTTTTTCTGTAGCTGTTGGGCAACTTTTTCTGTTGATCTAAGGAAGTCATATTTATATTTATAACTAGCGTTGCAAATGTAGCAAGTGTTTTACAGATGGTTTACTGGCAACTGTCACGAGGACTTTTCTTCATTGTGGATTCTTTTTCCTTCTAAAAATGCTTCTTTATTGCAGGAACATTGAAGATGGTGTTATAGAGGAAGATTCTCMGTCAGAGAGGGACAACTTTTAGCATAGTTTAGCTTAAACATAGATTTCTCTTTGAGATGATTGATTCTCATTGGCACTGCATATGAGCTTTGTTTTTGCAATTTAACTGGACAGTCTTTTGYCGTCTTTTCTTAATTCTTCATATTATGCTCATCTTAGCTCACTTTGCTTTCTTGTTTTCTGGTCCATTTGTTTTTTCGTTTTGATTTTCATTTGGCCACTTCAAGGATTCTTATGTAGTGCTTCACATCTATATATATACACGCATGGAATCCAATGTATTTGGTTTCTGAGGTAATTTGAGATGTTTGTGCAGAATGACTGCTATATATACACGCATGGAATCCAATGTATTTGGTTACTGAAGTAATTTGAGATGTTTGTGCAGAATGATTCCTAAAAGCTTTTGAGGGTTTGGAGGATAATCATGTCATGAGAGAAATATATGAGAATGATTAACTGAATTATAAGATAACATGAATGCCAACTAAAAAACCCAGTGGAACTCCTTCAAAAGCTTCATTTACAAGTTATACTCTGTTCAGTTCTTTGTTGATTTGTTTTGAAATTTCAATAAATATCCTCTTACCATTAAAAGTTCAGATGAAATTTTGTGGCCATTTTCTGGAAATTTTTTCAGACTGCCAAAATACAGGGTGTAGTTGAGAGGTCAATCGTTGGTACGATAATTGAATTTAAACATTTAATCCCATTGGTGGCCAGAAATGGTCAATTGGAGGACAAAAAGTATATCAATGAGTAAGCAATGGGAGTGCGAAGGCATTTTTGTAAGAGCTAAAAAGAGAATAAATAATGCTTTACTTATTTACGCATTAAATGCGCATGAGAGTAATTATTGTTGTATGGAGAATACAGTGTATTTTCAAGTTTAACTCAGCCTTGGACTATTTCAGAAGAAATGAGGCTATTGAATATTACAAGACAACTATAGACAAAATATACCATCTAGTAAATGTGGGAAAAATGCCGTCTAGTAAATGAGAAAAAAAATGCCATCTTGGAGTGTCAATCACAAAATAATATATGACCAGTTGTGGAAATAAGGGCATTTTTGTGACCTACGATACCAAGTTTTTAAGGATTTCATTTGCAACATAATAAATGTATGAATATACCACTGCCGAAGGGAAAATATGTTACGAATTTAAAGTTACCAGAAAATCCAATTATATGCATTTATTTTGGACGTTGATCATGATGTCTAGATGATGACAATGTGAGGAACCCAGTCTGGTTGGGCGGGGTTTATTCTCCCTCAGTTCATGTAAAAAATCACCATCACTAAAACCAAGCCAAGATAACCAAGATGCAATCTATTATGTTCAGAAATATTCTTGTGATGTCACAGGCAGCACACAATATTAAACTTGTTGCTTTAAGCAGTGCATAATATCAGGAAAACTTCATAGAAACAATATACCATCTTTTAGCTTTAGTAAGAATTACATAATATATGACCAGTTGTGATTGTAACATAATTTTTTCAAATGATGATGCATTGAGAGTTTTCGAGGATTTCATTTGCAACATAACATATTCATGGATGCCAATGTGACCATGTGAGTAACCCAGTCAACTTGGGTGGGGGTTATTCTGTCTCAGATTATGTCGATTATCATAGACTCATAGCTTGTGATATATGTGCTTCATTGAATATATCAAGTTGGACGATGTTGTTTGCTAGTGTTGATTGAAAGTGTCTAGCCAAATTTATAATTGCATTTAGTCCAGCAATAAAAAAATAATAACAAATTTCTAATATCTCGAGTAAGTTCTTTCCTCTATTTATCAAATCTAACAATAAAATTATAAAATAGTAGTATGTAACTTGAATTTCAATTTGTATAAGATAAGGTTTTTCATCACCAAATAAAAAATTGAATTGGAGTTTTCTTTTCCCAATGAATCCCAACTGCCATGGATTTTTCAAACATAACTACTCTAATCATCCTTCCGAACCCCTTGGATTGAATTATCGTCCATCACCTACCAAATTTGATGCCATCGCAGGGAATTCTGACCCAYAATTTTMATGTGTTTGCCTGATTTCCTTCATGAAATTGAACTTGGTAACCATGAATTATAAAATTCGTGTTGTATGCCTGAACAAGAATCCTATTTATGAATTGAACCATCATTCCAAGAATTGTTAGACTCAGAATGCTTCCCCAATTGTTCTCCTTAAGGAATTTTGTCWAACACTTAATCTGCAAATTGTAACTTTTTCATATGTAAGTTGGTGCCTGGCGCATATAGCCTCAACGCTATAACTAATAACTTTGATACTACTTTGTCACATACCCAATACCCTCTGTACTCTTATGATGATAGAAGGTGGTACTTGAAACCACAAATATCCTTCAATTTCTTGTTCTAATACCTCTTTGTAACATACCCAACCACCCTTGTAACATTGTTGCTGTGGGGTGCCCCAAATTCCTCACACTAATTTAAAATCATGCTTTGATACTACATTGTGATGTACCCATTGTTCTCTATGCTCTATTTGAGGTTACATAGTACCTCTTGAAACCACACATTTTTCCCATTTTTTTGCTTTGATACCTTTCTATCACATGCCCATCCATCTAATTGGGTCGAATTCATCATTTTAGTGTTTTGATGCCATAATCC
>JASDQU010502017.1:74584-85224 GCA_032191745.1 Picea mariana
TGCTCTCGGTACTCCATGTCTAGGACCATGTGGGCCTCGAGACATGATCTCCTAGTTATCCCTAGATATCGGGGATAACAGGCCTGATGCCCATAACAGTCTTTTCCACCTTTCTGACTAAGTATTCCTTCTGCTCACACTTAAAATCAATTCACTGACTGAAGTTAGTTGTGGCCCTCACTTCCCTGTACATTTCTTGTCCAATTCTGTGTTGAACACCATTCATATATTGAGTTTGTTCCATTGACCTCCACTCATATAAACCAAACATCCACTAAAAACTTTGATGGGTACTGGGCTTACCTTCTCTGCAATCGGAGGGTGACTTCCAGTGCTAACATTCGTGGCGTCGTTTCCAGTGAACGAATTGAAGAATTTTCCCTGGGTAGAACGACAACGAGCTTCTGATTCTGAAGGTGCATCAGATATCAGAACAATTGAAGATTGCATTTTCACCTGGCGACTCCACTGTGGCGACTCCATTGTTTCAGTGTGATTGCCTTTGTCTACACCTGGAGCCCCCCTGGGACACAATGATCATATCTGGTCTTTGATGGTGAACAAAGACCAGACACAGTCATTCTGCATATCATTCACTTGACGACTCCATGATTAAAGGATCGATTGGTGACTCCACTGGTTCGAAATGGAAAGAATCCTGGCTCGAAGGTTTTCTCCTTTAATTTTTCTATTGTTCCTGGTTTTCCTAATGTTGTCCCTACTCCAAATGAATGGGGCGATTATTGGCCCATATTTAGAGAGCGTAAAGAGGACAACCCTGCTCAGCATCTCCATGAGTTTCATGAACTCATGCATTAGTGGGAGATACATCATGAATATGTATTAATGAAGATGTTCATGTTCTCATTAGCAGGAGATGCTCGTCATTGGTATCACTCCTTACCCCCTGCCAGGATCTCCTCCCTGGGAGAATTTCATGCAGCTTTCAATAGACATTGTCAAAAGTTTTATTCCTCTGAGTTTATTTGTCATAATTGTTGTGAGGAATATGAAGACAATGATCAAGATACAACTGGTTCTAATGAAAGATGTAAGGATGAAGACCATGAGGAGGAAGAAGATGCTTTGGGTTAGCTGATGGAACTGGTAAAATATCTCTCTTCCAAAATAGAAAGGTTGGTATCTGAACAAAGCACATTGGATTCTTCAGTCCTTGAGACAGATGTTCTTGACAACCCTACAGATGGTGATAGTATTGAAGATTTCATAACTGTAGAGGCCTTACATTCTGCTCTTGATGTGTCTGCTGTCTCAGATTTAAATGAAGAAATAATGATGTATTCGGATGAAGAACAACAATGCCCTACATCACATTCAGATGACTCGGGGAGCATCCAACATATGTATGGAAACTATGAATCAGTTTCTGAGATGGATTTGCAGGATTCCCAAGAACATACTACAGAGTCTTATCCTCTGTTCACTAATGAAAAATATTGTGAGGAAATCAACCATCCTAGACCTGCAGAAGACACCAAGCAACAATTTGAAGAGAAGAGATTTCCCACGGTTCTTGTTTATGACGATTATGAATCTGACCCTTGGGAGAGCCGTGAAGAAGAAGAGGAGCAACTGAAGGTGTAGTTTATAGCCTACTCAGAACCTGTTAGTGAGCAACCACCGCCTGGGATCAGTCAGTCTGCATCAACCTTTCACCCGCCTGCACTTGCCAGAGACATTCAGCCTGAGGTGAGCAGCCGTAAAACAGAGCATGTTTTCTGTTACCAACCCAGTAGGTTTTGTCACCTATTTTATGATCCTGTAGGGAAGTACATGGAGCGGCATTTTTTCCAGGTATTGAATCCTCCAAAGTTTATCTTGCCTTCAACACTAGGAGGAGGAATGAAAAATGTAATCGATTTTCTGTCACAGTTTCATTATCCTTTATTGATCAATGTTAGAGTAAATAAGTTTTCAGTTAGTAGGTTACTTGACTATCTCTGGTGGAAGTCCACTTTCACCTAGCACTTTGTAAAAATCAGTTAGTCTAGGAGTGTACATAAATAATCTCCTTCTGGAGCCCATGTGTTTGTTTTCGTTTTTAGTAGAGTAGTGTACATATCTCCCCGTTTTCTTCAGCGAAAGTTTTAAGCTAGACTGCATAACCCAATAACTAAGGCATTGGAACTACTTGTTCTTGGAAGCTCGCAGGGAGAATGCCATCCCCTGTGGAGCCAAATTTTATCACATAAGGTTGTCAAGGGCCATAGGTGTGTGTCGATATACCTGAGTCTATAAATTTTTTCCTTGTCTCTCTCTTTTTCGTAGGCCAGGTCTTGAAATTTGTCCCTTTCGACTGTTAAAATCGGTGTGTGTTTGCACCTTTTTGCACCTTTTTTGTTCGAGCACCTTGTTTCCCCTTGATGTATTACCCGAAGGAAGTCTCGGCCCTAAACCTCTATATTTTTCTTTGAGGATGAACACCCGTCTCCTTTTTTTCTGTTGCTGTTCTCTCTGTTCTCCCCAACCCACAACAAATTGTCCAAATCCTTGATCATGCATGCCGCAACCAAGAACACAAAGCACAACTTTCTTAACAATCTGTTTTGGGATTGAGGCATAAGCATAAGGCAATTTTAATCTTTCAGCGGAAAAAATTCCAGGAACAATCCAGATCAACGACTCACGGGAGTTCAGGAGTGCAAACTTGCACGAAGTATAGCGCCAGAGAAAAAGGCCCCGAAGTGAATATGAACCGTTGATCTCAAAGGGGAAAGGTGGCAGTAGATCCAAGCCTTCGGGGAAATGAGCTTCAGAAGATTTGTAATGAGAAGTGATTAGAAATCCTGAAGAGCCGAAGCGTTGAATTCCCGAAGCCAGAAGTGTCAAAGGCCCAAAGTAAATCTAGACCATCCATCGGCGGGGACGCGCGTCAAAAGATTGACAACTCCGGGTAAAAGCAACTGAAGGTAAGCAAGATTTGAGTTTTGATTTTCCCGGAGCTCGGAGACCCAAAGTGGATCTCGATCGTCCAAATCCAGGAGCCACGCGTCATCAGATCCCTAGCTCCGGAGGATTTGCTTGAGGAAAATAAAATTTGAAGTTTGAAAAGTCTGAAGCTGAATCGCGAAGCAGATATCGACCGTCGATTCGAAAAGGGAAGATCTGATCCATTAATCTGAAGAGGGCATATTTGATTCGCTAATCGTAAATGCTCGTCCAGATCACAAGATCGACGACCACAGTCCATTGCGGGGATGGGACATGCTTGGGTGATAATTTTACTGAGTGGTCCCGCAATTGAAACCGTGGTTTGACAAAAGTAATACGTGGAAAAAGGTGGTGGATTGCGGGCTCAAAAGCGGTGTGAAACCAAGCCACCTATGAGCGGCCTCGCAATCATGTGTTTATAAAATGTCCTATCCGAGAGCAGCGTGTGGTCGCCCCTTGGGCATTAAGCTGCGTTTCAATCCCGAGAAAAGGCATTTATGAAAATGGAGCTGGTGGTTGAAACCTCGACTCACTCAGTAATTAGAAAGTATGGAGGAGACGACTATGGAAAACAAAGCTGTTAGTGCGAGGTACCCCCGTGGACGAAGTTTCCTGCAGACCCATGCCGAGCTGAATTTGCGTCTGACAGGAGGATACATGCACAGTCTGACAGAAGACTACTCAGACGCAAATATTTGACTGAGAAGGCCAGATCACGCTCCTGAGGGTCGTGGGCAGTTCAAAGTATAAATAGATAGTTTTCATATTTTGTTAGGGTTGAGTAGAGCTCCTTATTTTGTAATGTTTTTGATGCTAGAACTATTCTCTGGTTATTTATCATATTTGAGACTTTCAGATTAATAGAAGCCAACCTCTTTTCATATCTTTGTAAAAAGATGTGCTAAAACACTCGAGCATGGAGGATCTAGTTGAGGGTTGTTATGCTGTTGTAATGTAGGTTTGATTGCAGCGGTATCGTGACCTGTTTTAGTCAGTTTCCTTGTGATCTTTTTCCCTCTTACACTGAATGGATCGGGCATGGAGGATCCAGTCGAGTAGTTGTTGTTGCATGGTGATGTATTTTTGATCATTGTGCTGTTATGACTGTGTTGTTTGGACATATTTTAGTGTCTGAAACTTGAGCTTAAGAGTGATCTTGAGTCTAATTTTTTCTTCTCCAAGCTACTTGAAGGCCCGATGCCCATAGCAGTCTTCTCCACCTTTCTCACTAAGTCTTCCCTCTGCTCACACTTAAACTCAATTCACCGACTGAAGTTAGTTGCGGCCCTCACTTCCATGTACATTTCTTGTCCAGTTCTGTGTTGAACATCATTCATATATTGAGTTTTGTCCATTGACCTCCACTCATATAAACCAAACATCCACCAAAAACTCTGACGGGTACTGGGCTTACCTTCTTTCAATCGAAGGGTGACTTCCAGTGCTAACACCATGAATGATGTGTTTATAATATCAAGAAGAACTGAGTATGATACCATTTAATATTATTAAAACCATTGAACAAAAACAAGTTTTTTTATTTTTATTTTATCTATTTTACCATTTTTCTCCACATAAACAATGCACTGCATAATCTGGTGCAAGACAAATGACTTGAACACACTATGCATATTGTTTTTTAAAAAATTAAAAAAAAAAGGTAAATTTAAGCCAAATTCCTCATTTTAATTTGCTAAAAATGTAAATGAGGAGATAACAACAATTTACTTGTCTCTTCCTTTCCAAGGAGGCATGGTTTCCATGCAGATGAAGGGAAATATGGTACCCTCTTGCAAAATAAAAAATTAACTAAATCCACCAACAAAGAAAATAAATTGATGAATCTTACAACATAATAGCACCGAAAAAGGGTCAATAGTACATGAATGGTGAGCCTCGATGTTTGTATGGTTGGAAGCATTAAATAAATTGTAAAAATACATTTTTTTGCTTGTTTGTTAGAAATGTGCTCGTAACCCACGGGGCCAACATTTTTAAGCATTGACTAAGAAACCACAACCCGAGGGCATATAAGCTATTAAAATCACCTGGGGATCGCACTTGACCCGGGCCGCACCAACCCTTAACATGAATGGATTTTTGGGTGTCTCCTCCCGACTAAACTCACCCTAAGGGTTTGAACTTAGGTCACCTAGAAAATGAAACCCACACCTTAACTGATTGAGCTAGCGAGAATTGACTTAAACTTTGGACGACTTGGGGGTGGTCTTTGATCCACTTATGTGTGCATAGGTCAAGATACTATTTAATATAATATCTCTGGGTGCAACCACATGTTCGACCACTACCTGAAGGTTATCCCATGGCTCCAAGTTAGGCCCTCATGGGAATTTAATCTTTCCCAATGATGAAAATTGTAAAAATGAAATTAAATATGGGTAAATTATTCTTTATTTTATTTTTTCTCCATGTGCCTGACACTTAGACGCACCAGTGCATTTAAGTGTTCTTGGCGCATCATTACAATTTTTTAAAATTTGTGGATTTGTGCACTTTTTTGGGCACAATGGTGCATGTTTGGGCTATTAAGTGCAATTATTAGTTTTTGAATTTTAAAAAAATAAAAGCCTATATTTTATAACAAAATTTCTAAACCTAATTTGGAGCCTTTTACATATAGATACACTAGTGCACTTATTGTCTAACAATACATTGATGTCTCTAACATCACAGTAATGAAATGTTCTATGGTGCACCTATATAATGAATGTATCAAACACCTTCTATGGGTGCACATCCTTATTTTTGTAACTTTTTAAATAAAATCTGATATTGCATAGAAAAATGTCCAAACACATTTAATGTGTTAAACATAGTAATGCATCGGTGCACTTATAAGTTTTAGATGCATCTATTAGAGTTTGTTTAAAATTAAAATAACATTTTTTCCATGAATTAGTCATAACAACTTTCAAAGTGTTTGGTTATTTAATGCATCAATGTGCCATATATATGGGCACACCGATGCACTTTATACAATTTAAGAACAATGATTAAAAAATCTTTGCTAAAACTTCCAACCATCCACCTCCACTATAAATATATAACGAAGATATTTTTTTGGGAGCTTAAAAAAACCTTTGCTAGAAGTTGTTTTCCTTGTAGTGAGTATGTCATGTAAATATGGTTGATCAAACTTCTGTGAGGAAGATTAATGGCCATGTGGGTTTCATTGATCTTAAATTAGAGGCCGCTACAAATATTTTTCTAAAGGAGGTGAATGAGATTTATGAACAAGAGTCCAAGCAACACATGGAATCAACTTTTGAGACCCCTATTAGCAACACGTACGTGTTGACTAAGTTGGGAAATGAGATGGTTTCTGATAAATTTCAAGGATAGCATGGGGGATAAATGCCAAAATGGTTGATGGTGGGCTGCTCTCCTTTACTTCTTCAATTAATGGGAAACAAGATGATGAAAGTGAAGAAGATGGTCATTTCTGACATAGATTTTGAAACTCATGAGTTATTTGATGGAGCTTTTTCTGTTTGGAATGGCATTGTTGTTAGCAAGAGCACTTTCTAGCCTTCTTTAGATGTTGATTTTGAATTAAAGGATGAAGGTCAAGAAACTAGTGGGTACCAATAAAAAAAATGAAAACAATGAACCATTTGGTGATTCAATTCCTTATTTGATCAATGGTGATGTGAGTTTGAATAGTCTTTAAACTCCATTGGCTCATGTTTTTCACATGGATTATGAGTGTAATCAACCATCCACTGAACATGAGGAGGCACTGACAATTTTCATTGTATATGATATAAAAACATTGTTGTGTTTTCTGCTAAGAATGCTCCTAAAGTAGAAGAAAACCTTCACCATGGGAATTGGTGTTTTTGGGAAAATAATGACAAAGAAGAAAATAAATGCTGGTGTGAGATGAGAAATAGACAAGATGACATGTTACCATTTTTTCTAGAATATCCAAGCTTGGGATTTGATGGTAGCAATGATAATGGTGGTGACAATGATAGGAACAATGTTGATTGTACATCTTGATAGTCAATGGAAAATGTAGATTTGTTATTCATGAGAAAATTCAACTCCATTTCCACATTGGATTGTAGGGTAGGATGCTACACATATTTCATGCCTTATTCCAACCCAATTGCAACATGGATGGAGGAATCTTTTCAAAAAATGGGGCAACAAAGGAAATTTTGGAAAGCATTAATTCATTTAATCTTTTCCTCGATTTTCACTCCTTTTCACTATGTTTTTGATGTTTACTAATGTTGCTCTAATTTCGTTTGTACCTCAAGCAATGCTTATTCCTCTTGGGCACATTTTATGGCCATTGGGTATGTATTGCCGTATCCTTTTACATTCCAAACCCCAATGTCATCCACCATCCCATCGACCCTCTTCATCCATGGATCTCATAGTCTTGTCMAAGTGCATACATGGCTCCACCRGTGGTGCCATGTCACTTAGTGGGTCCACTTGCCGATTAGATTAGGTAGGAAGGTTTTCCAAATTTTGTAGTCAATTCCCTATATTTTCTTTTAGTCTTAAGGACATTTAGATCTATTTTTCAACATTATTTCCAACAAGAGCTTGCGTTATCCTGAAAAATAATCTAAGCTTGAGAAGAAGCAAAATTTTGACTCCATAGCCCAATGGATCAAGGCACTAGTCTACTCACCCTAGAGTTTGGTTCTTGGAGCCTCACAATGAGGAGCCATCCCATAGAAGGAGTCTATGTTGTCATCTAAAAAGGCTCATTACACAAAAATGACCTTTTTTCCTGTGAGGCCCACTTCAAACCAAATTTTGCAAATCAACCAAATAACATATTTGAATGCAGGAAGTGGATCTGACATGATTATTGGGGTTATTGATCATGTTGGAGCTAACAAGACCCATTTCAAAGTTGAAGAAGTATGAAAAGTGTTTTTTTCCCCCTTGGGGTTCGCCGTGGTGAAATTGTGTGTTTTTGCTAACTTAGGAATGCAAGGGAAACACATGGCTTAGATAGGGTTTTTAAGCTCACTGATCATGTTGGAGTTGACATAATAAAATTAAGGGATATATAAGTATGAAAATGTGGTGGGACCCTCTTTAGAAAAAACTATGTATATTGGCATAATGACCTATTTGAAAGTAGTGATCAGTTTATATATGTCTTTTAAGGTCACTGAGAATTATGGAGCTAATAGAATTTAATCTGAACTTATAAAAACACAAAAACACAACATTACAATTTTTTGGCTAAGATGTCAAGTTTATCATTTTTCTTAAAAAGTATGTCAAAAGGGCATAAAAAACTATCGTGTAGGTAGTCATTTAAAAACCCTCTATGTTTTCTACTCATTGCTTTTGATGGCATGACATTCATAATTTGCACTAGTAGAAAAACAACAATAAATGACTAAAACAACTACTACATATTGCATATGAATGACTAAGGTTGGTCATGCAACCATTAGTAGTTTATTGCCGGTCATTTATAACGCGACCAAATTTATGACTAAACCAATTTTAGTCATTTGTTGGTTGTTTTTATTGATCGATTTGATCGTATGTTTAGTCATTTATTTAGTCATTGATTGTTGTTAATTGGTCACTTATTTAGTCACGATAGTCATTGATTTGGCCATTGTAATAATTGATTGCCGTCAATTGGTAGTATATTTAGTCATTTTTATTTATTGATTTCCGTCCATTGGTAGTATATTTCGTCATTTATATTAACCGATTTCCGTCTAGTGGTAGTATATTTAGTCATTTTAATCATTATTTTTCTATAAAATGGTCATATATGTAGTCATATTCATTCACTGATTTCTGTCAATTGGTAGTATATTTAGTCAATTTAATTATTAATTGACATCAATTAGCAGTGTATTTAGTCATTTTGATTTTTAATTACCTTCATTTGTTAGTTTTTTTTTTTTTAACTAAAACAATTATATTTTATTTTTTTATTTAAGTACCAGTTGGGCCAAGGCCAAATCAACCATCATTACAAGGAAGCAACATCCCACTTATCCAAAACACAACATGTCCCTTTCTTACAAAGCTAGGGGATGATGAAAATCTAGTCCTACAGGATGTGAGACCACGATGGTGCTTCATCATTTTTGCTAATTTCTCCTAGAGGCAATAAACAACCCACGTTTTCCTTTGCGTCTGCTTCCTTGTTCAATCCACGCAGGATGTAGAAAAAGAGAGAGGGGGAGAAATCTTGCAACACATACCGCAACCTTTGCAAAGTCTTGTTGAGCGCTAGATTGCTAAAATGATCGTTCAAGTTTAAAATCTTTATCAGAATTTCAGAGTCTCCAAAAACTTGTATTTCTTTATTGCCATTTCCACGTGCTATCTTACAAGATTTTAACAGCCCTAGAATTTCAGCCTGATTATTAGTTCGCTGACCTAATCCCCAGCTGAAGCTATCTTTTCGAGATCCATTTGAGGAGTAAATCACTTCACCAACTCTTGCATTCCCTGGGTTTCCTTTGGTGGCGCCTTAAAAAAAAACCGAAGCTTTGCCTTGCTTCCTCCACCATGCTTGAAAAACTGCATCCGTGTCTCGCAATCACCATCCTGGAGTGATGGAGGGATGATCAATGGATTTTTTCCTGTCTCAGAATGTAAAGGTTCCTATCCATTTCTTTTCTTCATGGAGGAGAGAGTTTTTGTTCTTGAAGGAGTGATTTGCCAATGTTTCAAGGAGGAGAGATTTTTATTTGGCGGCCACCATTGGAGGGGAGTGCAGAGAATTGTTGAAGATCTGATCATTTCTGGCCAACCATAATTTCCAACATATGTATTTGGGGATGGCCTGCCAAATTATTTTCCAAATTGAATTTCTTTGGACCACATGAGGATATCGTGCCTTCCAGGAGGAGAATAAGGTTACCACTGTAATTTGTATTGGAACTGTGACATTGATACCTTGAAGGGAGATCTTCCAGACTTCTTGGGCGAATGGACAATCCATGAACATATGATCCATCGATTCAAGGGCGTTACAACACAAGGAGCATCTACGAGGTCCGATAATACTACTTTTTATTAGGTTTTATCCGGTCAACACTTTCTTGTGCATTAAAACCCAGAAGAAGAAATTAATTTTGGGAATTCCGAGAGGATCCTAGACCTGCTTCCAAAGAGATGCTGACTTGATCGATGCTTGGGGGGATTGAAGGGAGGTGAATCCCTGTACTGTGGTGTAAAATCCAGGCTTACCCTAGCCCCATTTGTCCGACAAGAGGAGATGAATAGGTGCTAAGCCCGTCAACGCTGCTAAGAGAAGATTTTTTTGAGTTTGCAAATGTTCTGGAGTTCTCGAGAAGACCCAAGACCACCAGCTCCCTGAAGCATCCCAAGAGGAAATGTCTGCTAATTTGGTGAATTCATGCTGAGTAAGCCACTCACAGATCTCTTTAATTCTTCAGAATTTATGAGGGGTGGCTGGCCCATGATACTATCTTGCCACAACATTGTTTTTTTTCCCATTTCCAGGGAATTGTTAGTTTATTTGATTGTGTATATTGATACATTGTTTATTACTTGCATAATCATTATATTTACTACTAGTTCAATAGTAAATTTTCATTTATATGATATGGATAATTTATGAAATACCATAAAGTATATTGATACATTGTTTATTACTTGCATAATCATTATATTTACTACTAGTTTAGTAGTAAATT
>JASDQU010502018.1:0-27747 GCA_032191745.1 Picea mariana
AATTTCATGGGATGCATTTTCACTTTCAGGTGTCTTCTCTGTTATGAAATTTTTTAATACTTCCATGATATCCCCTTTTAAACCATCTATATTAGTGTCCAACTTAGCTTCCATTGAATCCATCTTAGTATCCAACTTAGCTTCCATTGAATCCATCTTAGTATCCAACTTAACTTCCATTGAATCCATCTTAGCTTCCATTGAATCCATCTTATTTTGTAGTTCATTTATGTCCCTACGCATTTCTTCACATTCATCAAGAGTCCAAGTAGGATTTTATGGAGGCTTATTTGGTGTAGAAGTTCCCTTTTTGGGTGGCATGTTGGCCAAGTATCACCTTTGAACCTTGATTTTGAGGTGGTTCTGCTAGATAATATTTCTTCTGTTGTATCTCCCAAATTTTGTCCCTTATGGGTATCAAACTTTCTCTTATGTATTTCTCTGATATTTCTTCTCTGCAATGCCATAGGTCTGATCAAAATTGGATGTGCCAAGTGGAATTTATGGTAACTTCCCCACAACTTGCCGATTTTTGGCCTTTCCAGGAGACCTCACTTGTATAGTGTGCCCTGCACAAAATAATTGATATAAAATTATGAAACTCACATACAAAATATTACATACTGTTCATGATCTAATGCAACCATTCCCATGCAATTTGGATACTCTAGGAAGAAGTTATGATTGTTTTACCTGGAACACCTTCTTGAGACTAGTCAATAGGACTAGTCAGATACCCTATCTTACATAAGGTGTATGTACAATTTTAAGATGACCCAGATGAAGAACTTTTTACCAAAGATACATTACTAATTTATGTAAATGGATTCCATATTTTAGGGTCTGAAACATTACTGAAAATGTTTTATAGCAAAAATTCCGCAATGACTCATTTTAGGATGATTCCAGAACCCTATCTTGTATAGGCTATATCTCTGAAAGTATAAGGCCTCAGGAGATGAATTTTGAGCCCAACGTACCTTGATATGTATTCTAAATATCCTCCAATCTGTGCCTTCTGAAACATTGTATACAAATAGTTATAGTGAAAATTCCACGGTGTCTCAGATGTAGCAGCGAAACCCTAAGACCTTGAGCTCTGATACCATATGTTAAGAACCAAACATCAATATAACATAGAAAAACCTCAGGAAAAGTACTCAACACCTTGAAAAAGAGATAATTTCATATAATAATCCTCTTTGAGGGGGCAACCTCTTTTTACCCCACTTAAATGTTCAAGTACCAGATGATTCAAAATGAAAATGTCTCCTTGGTATATATAGGAGACTAGGAGGTATAATTACAACTAATGGCCTAAAGCCGAAATAAATAAAATAACATTACTAATCTAATATGATCCAATTAAGGGGTAATGAGCCAATATTAGGGCTTAACAATGGTTTTGGATTTTGTTTATGTTAAAAAGGACTTTAGAACCTCATTGTAAATCATCTTATTGTGAATGTGAGTATCTGTCACATTTCTTCTCAAAGATAAGTTACCACCATTCTAGCAAGTCTTTCACTCTATATTTTTACAGTCTTTGTACATTTTCACTCATTCATAGAAATTGTGTATTACTGCATCTCTGTGTTTATGGTTTCATATTTGATATATTTATATTATATTGTTGGATATCTGATACATATATGTAGATTTATTTATTATATATCCACTCTTACTTCGTGCCAAAAGTAATCCGGATTATACCCCTAGTTGTAGTTCAGTGTCAAGAGTCCAACACAACTGACGGTTCCTCCATCGGAGGCCCTATTAGAGTTTTATGGCGAGTTGAAACTCGCCTCCTAAATCCATTCAAGGACACATTGACAATTTGGTATGGGGGCATAAAATACAAACTAATTGGCATAACTAAGTTCTATGAGCTCCTACAAGTGTTTTGGTTCAGGATATCATGACCATGCTACCCACAATTTCCTAACATAGTGTTATTCAAAATCCACCCCTAGTTCAAAAATCACACTTTTCCTTAGTGAGAAAAATCAATTTTCAAAGATCATTGAACAAAATGTTTTCCAAACAACGAAATCATAGGGGAGTTTTTCCCATAGTTTTAATATGGTTCCCCAAGTCCAATGCAATTAATGGTTCATCTATTGGAGGCCCAGTTATTATTTTATGGTGAGTTGCAAATTGCTTCCTCAAGTCATCCACGGACATATTTCCAATTTGGTCCGGGGGAATAAAATATGAAACGAGTGACAAAAATAAGTTTTGTAAGATATTATAAGTTTTTTTGGACAAGTCCACGTGACCATGCTACCTACAATCACCCAACACAATGTTCTTCAAAATTGACCCTTAGTTCAGAAATTGCACTATGCCTTATTGAGTAAAGCCCTAGTTCCAAAGATCCTCGAGAAAACCATTTTCTGGACAATGGAATTATAGGGGAGTCCCCATAGATTTAATATGGTGTCTTGAGTCCAATGCAATTGACATTTCATCCATCTGAGGCCTGGTTAGAGTTTTACGGTGAGATTAAACTCTCCTCCTAAAGACATTCTTGAAGACATTCACAATTTGGTCTGGGGGCATAAAATCCAAAGGAAGAGACATAAACAAGTTTTGTAATCTCTTAAAACTATGGTTTTCCAAGGCCCCCATGAGCATTCTATCCACAATCACTTGACACAAGGTTCTTCAAAATCCATGCCTGGCTCCAAAATTGCATTATGTCTTACTGAGCAAAACCATAATTTCAGAGATCCTCAAAAAAGCTATTTTCTGGGAAACAAAATCACAGGGGAGGGATCCCTTATATGTAATATACTTCCCTAAGTCTAATGTAACTGACGATTCATCCATCATAGGAATGATAAATGTTCTATGGTGAGTTGCAACCCGCCTCCTCAAGCCATTCAGGAACATATTGACAATTTGGTTAAGGGGAATAACATACAAAACGAGAGGCATAACTAAGTTTTGTAATCTATAGAAATTTTTTTTTGCCAAGTTCCACGTGACCATGTTACCCACAATATCTTGACATAGTGTTCTTCAAAATTCACCCCTAGTTCATAAATTGCACTGTCTTCCTAAGAAAAACCTTAGTTTCACAGATCCTAGAGCAAACAATTTTCTATGAAACAAAAGAATAGGGAAGGGGTCCCCTAGATGGAATTTAGTGCCCTGAGTCCAATGCAAATAACATTTCATCCATCTAAGGATCTATTAGAGTTTTATGGATATTTTCAACTCACCTCCGAAATCCATTCAAGAACACAATGAAAATTTCGTTTGGGGGCATAAAATCCAAAACAAGTAGCATAACTACATTTTTTAAGCTCTCTAAAGTGTGTATGGCCAACAACCACGTGACCAAGATACCCACAATCACCCAAAACAATTTTCTTAAAAATCCACCCCTCTTTAAGAAATTACATTGTGCCTTACTAAGAAAAAACCTAGTTTCAAAGATCCTTGAAAAAACTGTTTTTCCGAGAGACAATCATAGGAGAGGGGTCCCCCTAGCTATAATATAGTTCCTTTATTGAAATGCATCTTGATTTTCTTCCATTCAAGGCCCATTCAATTTTTTATGGAGAGTTTCTACTCACCTCATCAAGTCATTCAAGGACATATTGACAATTTGGTCTACAGGCATAAAATCCCAATGAAATTATTGTTCAAACAAATAGTTTGGAATATTGTGATTCTATTGAAGGTGTCATTTCTCATATTGAAAACAATATACAATGTTATATATCTTGAAGAAATTTTATAGATATTGGGAGAAACATAAGAGTAAAGAAGCAATTGATCATGATAAGGTTTTGTAGAATTTGGAAACCCTAGTATACTTGGAGTGCTTGATGTGGAGTGCTTGGAAACCCTACTACACTTTGTGAATCTATTGAAGGTGCCAATGGCAACCCTTTGGTGTGTTGTATTTTATTTTTCTGTATCTTTCATGGTATGATTTCGAATATTGGTGTAATTAAATTGCTTAGGCCCTATTTGAATATTTTTAGGATCAAGCTTCATGACGTATTCCTCGAAAAAACACCTTAGACATTTGTAAGGTATAGTTGGCCTTCAACTAGGAATATGAGAACGATTATTATGTTTTTTGATGAAAGAGCATAAAAAAGTAAATTTTGATATTGACCTAAGGGTCACAAACATTTACTAAAGGAATTTGGTTTCCTTAAAATTTTATTTCATTTGTAATAATGATGTGGATATCTCTAGAAGATATCATAGGATTTTATGGTTTGATTATGTGTCAATTAGTTTCTTATGATGTAGAACATATAGATAGAATAGGAGGTTGTTAGATATTTTGGGAGGAAATTTAGATATCTGTTTTGGAGAGGATTCTAGACTGGTGGATTTGATTTTGTTATATATTACAAAAATTGAGTGTGTTGGGGTTGGATTATTGAGAATGATTCTATTGTGTTCTATTATGAGTGTGCATAGGTACAAGGGACCCCAAGAAGGAAAAAACATGTCAATGTCATATGTTTGTTCCTTTAAAAATCAATAAAATATCAGAAATTGTATGTATTTTTATTTTTCCCGAGTGTTTAATTCGATTTCGTGCATAATATGGTTTTGCATAGAGAAGATAGATTGTTTGTAGTTGTAGGAGATCTTGTGCAGATCCATGTTTCATATCTGAACCTAATCAAGGTTTCTAAATTCTACAAGAATCAATCAGAGTTAATCTATGCAACATAAACCAAGTCGAGATTGACCAGAGCCAATTTCAGACCCGTGTGTTGAGTTGTGAAACCAGTTGCAGTGAAATTGTAACACCCTTGTTTCCCCCAGTTTGTAAATATAAATATGTTCTCCAAGAGACTATGGAAAACTCTAAATGTGTGAAATTTGGAATTGATGAACCTTTGTATAAAATTAAAATGAAGGTAATTTATGTTATTAATAGAAAATGGATAAGTGTTGCATGACTGTTGAAAGGGGGGTTTGCCAAGATAGAACACAGATGTTATGAGGGTGATGGTGAGGGGAACCATGACTGGTTGAGATAACCCCCACCAAACCATTACCTCGTTGCATTTAAATTCTTAGGACCATAATAGTCCTCTGAACTAGGGATGAATTACAGTCAGGATGGTAGGTGGGAAGACCTCCTCAAGATTTAATGAAGGGATGGGAAAGAGCACCCATATGAAAGGATTTCAGACTTGACCACAGAATGGGAATTTGGGCCACATGAAATCTTGTTGAGGAAGGAAACAAAGGAAGGCATGGTGGGCAGAGGAAGAGTTGTGAAGAGAACCAAATAAGAGAGACTAAGCTCTAAAGTTCGAGGAAGAACTGAGAAATGAATGTGTTTTGGTCGCAGGAAGTGGCTAGTAGGGTTATGATACAAGATGATAAATGAGGGTGTTGAGTGACTGAGGAAGTACTCAGGCAGGCCTACTTGCTTGGTATAGAGAGAACCCGTTGCCAATATCCTATGTGAGGAGGAGAGTAACCTCTATCCCTGACTGTCATTGAGCCGGAAGAAATAACTCTCTCTCAAAGCATCGTGGTCTAGCTCAGGGGTGGCCAGTCGTAAATTCATTAGGAGTGACTGAACCTATGGTTGGGTGGAAACATGAACCCCTTTCAGAAGTCGCATCATGTCTTCTAGTTCTAATAAGTGTTTCCATACTTTGTGTTTTGAAATGGGATAATGAATGAATGCATGTATTTATACATCTAAGAATGGTATTTGTATTGAATGATCAAGTTATGTGTATGCATATACCTTCTTGTGGACTTATGTTTCTGATTGATCATTTGTATGCCCCAGTTTAGCCTTCGAGATGTCTTGGGACGTAAACCTGTAGGAGGGCTGCAATAGAAAGCATTGCATCAATCAAACCCTATCGGTCTAAAGAGGATATCTCCTTCAGAATCATTGTTGCACAATCAAGACACCATGCCTAAGTCCTTAGAAAGTTCATGATGAGGAAGATGTGTTTAATTCATGAGAGTTTAGAAAGACCCATGTGACCAACACCCATGAACCTTGTGCTAAGCCTAAGGGATCTAAGTCCTTCTTACTTTGAAGCTATGAAAGTATGGGACTTTAGAGTATTGTCATCCCTAATAGTCACAAACAGGCTAAAGTAGACCGACAATTATGGTTATTTGTAAGGTTGATTGGTGTTGGATGGTTTCCCTAGTGGTTAGATGAACTTATCTTAACTACTAAAACTGGATCCAACCCCCCATCACCAAGTAGCATGAGCCACCGATTGAGAATGTTTGGGGGTTCCCTCAGCCGTTAGATCTATGCTGAGGGAACTTCGTCGGAGTACGAATTTGGGAGAATGGAGATGCCATAGCATCAAATTCTCCAAACGTTGAAGTTACAAAGTAAAGGAAAGTTGTAGATTTGGGGGGGGGAGATCATTAGGAGCCCAGCCTACCATCCGATCATTCAGGAGGAGGGACCTGCACATAGTACTTCGAAGAAGTCCTGCTTCGGGAGAGTCGAGTGGCAGTAAATCCAAAACCCCCGAAGGTCAAAGTCGCAAAGTAACCAGGACCATTGATCTAGGGATATTGTGGGTTCTTTCCTAGCCATCAGATTTACGGTGTAGTTATCCCAACGTAGACCACTTTTGGAGGACAGGGGCGTTGTAACGCCAAAAACCCTGAAGGTCAGATCTGCGAAGTGACTAGGACCATAGATCTAGGGATACTTTGGTTTCTTTCCTAGCCATTGGATTTACAGTGTATTCAACCTGCCATTAACCGTTTCGGGAGGACAGGGGTGTTGCAAGGTCAAATCCTCCAAAGGTCGGAGTCGCGAAGTAATGTGGATTGTGGATCTAAGGATTCTTTGGGATCCCTCTTAGTCGTTGATATATAGGAGACACATGGCACTAGATCCTTTAGTCCGGAGACTGAGCACTCCAGAGAATTTAAGGTGTGGCATGTCGAGAAGCTCTGAAGCCCGAAGTAGTGAGATTCGTCGATTCGAGGATGCTTTGGGACTTTTCCTAACTATCATATATGAGTTGTGGTCATCCCGATGTTGACCAACTCCAGGAGAAAAGAGGAGTTTACATCACAAAACTATCGAAGGTTGGAGTCACGAAGTAATGTTAGTTGTGGATCTATGGATCCATGTGGCTGGATCTCGACCGTGAGATTTTAGGGATGTTAGAAGGTTGCCAGTCTTGTGTGACATGGCAAGCTGATGTCACCAGGGTGATGTGGGCCCACAATTGATGTTCCATGTGTCATCTCGATATGTGATTTTTGTAGACCCTATATGCCTATCAGAATGTGACATGTTTCACCCCTGGCCCATCTACATATCATCCCTTGGTCCATGGTTGCCTAGTCAATGTGGTTGATGAAGTGAACAGAACTCTGGGTGTCCAAGAATTTGAGACTCTGGAGGATTTTGGGTGTAGAGTTATAGAGAGACCCAAAAGGCTCGAAGGTCAGAACCATGTGAAAGCTTACGAGACTTTGGGAGTTTGGGACTCCAAAAGGTCTCATACATAGATAGTAAGGAGGCTTTCAGTGCCGAAGCGTCGAAGTACCGAATTTCCTATTGGCTTGCATGTTAGATGAAGATTGAGTCCAGTCATGGGATCATATGGTGGATGGACTTCCATCGTGGATTAAGGAACTTGGGGACAATACATGTGAGGTGGATTCACATGGCCCTCAACCAATGAACACCTAAAGAACTTTGGGAATCCATAACTTGCAACCAAAATCCCATATCTGAGCCTAGTAATAGTCATTAGAACGTTACGGGTAAGTAGAAGAGGATGAAGACCTCAGATAGAGGATTTGAGTTGTTAAGGAGAGAAAAATGTTGATATCCCTAGAAAAGATACTCAGGGGGTGGGTGTGTTACAAATTGGTATCAGAGCATGGTTACAACACTTGGTCTACTTGGGATCATGAATGAGTGGCATACAAACCATATTTAAATGACCTTTAAGGGTGACACCCTATCTTACCTCTTTCCTAAATATTTTGGTTAAAATTTTACTAAAGAAAAGAATGAAACTTTATACTGTGTGTGTGTGTGTGTGTATTTAATAAATACGAACTATGTGTGGTTCATAAACTAATAGACTTTTGGCTAAAAGTAAGTATTTTTTCATCACTCAAGAAGCCAGTAAATCGTGGGAAAACTACAAGTATAAAGGATGATGATGTGTCGTGAAATGGGGGATGGCTCCCACAATAGAGACGAGAATCTGATGAAAGGAGGGCAGTGGAAACCTCTATGGATCTTGTTGAAACTGTATGAATCCTCATGGTTGAATTACATAGTTGCAATTCCGACAATGAAAGGTTTATAAAGGAGAAAGAAAAACAAATGGAAATTAATTCAGTCTTGCTGCAGATTTTATCCGATGTACAAAGGCAGTTGCAGCATGGACCCGCAACCAGTCTAGTGGATCGACGACATACAAATAGAATTCAAAGCCCACCTGAGATACAAAAACGTGGTCCCATAAGTGGCCACACTAGAAGGAGTACCTAGAGGAATATCCAACCTGGAGGAAGGAGACACCACTCTGAGTGATCTTCTAGTAGAAAAACTAGCTCGCACTCTCAAAGGAAAGGAAAGAAGTGAAATAATTCCAAAATTCATTATCCTGATGAGTTAAAGAAAGACAAACCACCCTCTTTCAATGGAGATATTGAGAATGGGGAAGAGGCATAATCTTGGTTTCTTAGTTTAAATAAGTACCTCAAAGTCCATGAATACTCTGAAAAATTTAAGGCTCGAATAACCATCTTCAACCTGAATAGAAAGGATTCCATTTGGTGGGAATACCTTAGGAATGTGAAAGGAATCCATGAGAATGAATTTTCATGGAAACAATTTGAGAAATACTTCAAGAAGAAGTATCTGTCAAAGAAATAATTTGATGCGAAGACTAAGGAGTTCTATGAGCTTAGGCTGGGACAACTCACCATAGAGGAATATGTCAATAAATTTCTTGAGCTCTTGAGATATGTACCCTACATAAAGGATGAAAAGGTAAAAGTGCAGTGATTTATTAGTGGGTTACCTCAAACCTACAGGAACAAGATTGAGTTTGAATAACCAAAGACCTTAGAAGATACTATCCAAAAGGCAAGGTATTGTTATGAACAGTTTGGGAGTAAGATAGGACCTCACGAGGACTGGAAGAAGAAGAGTAGTTCGAGATTCAAGAAGAAGAGGTTTAACTCCTCAAAATTTAAGAACTATGGCAAGGGTTCTACGATGATCCTTCCTACTAGAAGTGTGTATAAACAAAATTTCCCCTCCAAGAGTGGAAATAAACATTTTGGAACAGTCCCAGGAAATACTGATAAACCAAATAAAGAACCCTTGAAATGTTGGGGTTGTGGAGAAGAACATATGTTGAGGCATTGTCCACACAGAAAACATAATAGTAGACAAGTCTACAATATCCAATAATCTACCACAGTTAATGATGTGGCTAGGAGTATGCCATGGATTTATGCATCCTTGGATAATAAACAAGCTTACCACCAAGCTTCAGTGGTGGAGATGGAAGGTATGATCACCAACCATCTAGTTTCTATTTTAATTTACCCTGGTTATAATTTGAGTTATGTGGCCCCTCAGACTGTTGATAAGTGTAAACTACAACTAGTTAGACATGTTAAGCCATGGTTGGTACAACTAGCCACTGGAACCAAAACAAAAGTAGCAAAGGTCATACCAACTTTCCAATTCATTATGGATGGATTTCCCACCCAAGCGACTCTTAACATACTTCCCCTAGGATCTTATGATCTATTGGTTGGAATGGACTGGCTAGCCACTTATAAAACCAAGTTGGACTGTTACCATAAAAATTTGGAGTGTGAAAATGAATACGGGAGAAAATTAACCCTTCAAGGGATTCAAAGGCCTTTCTCAGTGAGACGAATATCATCCCTTCAAATGAAAAAGTATTGCAGGAAGGGATTCCCTCTATATGAAATACAAGTGTTGGAATCTGTTGAGGATGAAAAATGAAACCTATATGACCACCCCATATTAAGAGAGTATAAATACATGTTTCTAGAAGAGGTATTGGGCCTACCTCTGAGGAGAGACATTGACTTCTCCATAGAACTTGCACCAGGAGCAGTGCCTGTGTCTAGAACGCCCTATAGGATGAGTACACTAGAGCTAGTTAAGCTCAAGTTACAACTAAACAAGATGATGGAAAAGAAAGATGGAACACTCCATGGGGAGAACCATGGGGAGAACCCACCTTTTTTGTGAAAAATAAAGATGGCACACTCCGAATATGCATAGACTATAGACAACTCAAAAAGACAACCATAAAGAACAAGTATCCCTTACCAAGAATCGATGACTTGTTTACCCAATTAAGGGGTGCTTCCATTTTTTCGAAGATTGACTTAAGGTCTGGATACCATCATGTTTGAATCAAGGATGAAGACATCCACAAAACAACCTTCAAGACAAGATATGGTCACTCTGAATTTGTAGTGGTGCCATTTGGATTAACCAATGACCTCGCCACTTTTATGTGCTTGATGAATAATGTACTTAGAAAATTCCTAGACAGATTTGTATTGGATTTTATTGATGATATCCTAATCTACTCCAAGAACACAGAGGACCATGAATAACATCTTAAATTAGTGCTTCAAGTACTAAGAGAGCATCAACTCTACGCTAAGTTTAGCAAGTGTGAATTTTTCCAGAAGTAAGTACACTACGTAGGCCATGTTATTTCTAAAGAAGGAGTGGCAGTAGACCCTGACAAAATCATATCTATCATTGAATGGCCTACCCCAAAGGATGTATCTGATATCAGGTCCTTTATGGGCTTAGCAGGATACTATAGAAGGTTCATAAAAGGATTTTCCAAGATTGGTTGTCCAATCACTGCCCTTCACAAAAAGAGGGTTAAATTCACTTGCACATCAGAATGTGAAGAAATGTTTCAAGAACTGAAATATCTTCTAACCCATGCACCCGTGTTGAATATTTCAGATCCTAATGATGAATTCCTCATGTGTACATATTCTTGTAAGGAAGGACTCGTAGGAGTCCTTATGCAAGAACGACGTGTAATTTTCTACGAATCCATAAAATTGAATGAGCATGAAATAAATTACATGACCCATGATCTAGACTTGGTTTCCATAGTGCATGCTTTAAAAATGTGGAGGCATTATCTCCTAGGTAAGAGATTTGTACTTATGACAGACCATTGTGGGTTAAGGAACCTGTTTGATCAACCGAAACTCAATGCTAGACAAGATAGGTGGATGGCTCTCCTTAGTGATTTTGATTTCGAAATCAAACACATCAAAATCAAGGGAAATGGGGTGGTCGATGCCCTTAGAAGAAGTGTGAAAATGATTCACCTGGAAGCGGTAAGCACCTGTGAAATGAATTTTAGGGAAAGAGTCAGGAATGCACAAGAAACAAATTCATTTTTCAATACTATGACATTATACCTAAAGAAAGAGCCCATAGGGATAAAGTATGAAGGCTATCAGATGCTTGAAGAAGGCCTCCTGACTTACAAAAACAGAGTGTATATTCCAAGTTGTGACAACTTGGAGAGGTTCATAATGGATGAAGTACACAAGATACCATATACTAGTCATCCAGGTTATCAGAAAATGATCACGGCCACTAGGAAACAATTCTATTGGCCTAGATTGAAAAGGGACATAGTTGACTATCTAGAGAAGTGTATAGAATGCCAGCAAGTTAAGGTAGAACACCAACACCCAGTAGGGTTGTTACAACCTCTACCAATTCTAGAATGGAAATGGGAAACCATCTCCATGGATTTCATCACCGGATTACCAAAATCGTCCAAGAAGAATGATTCCATCATGGTAGTGGTGGACAAATTGAGCAAGTCTTCTCACTTCATTCCTGTCAAGTCAACTTGCAAGGAAATAGATATTGCCAATATATTCATGAAGGAGATATTTAGACTACATGGTATGCCTAGGGAGATTATATCTGACAGAGACACAAGATTTACTTCAAGATTTTGGAAATCCTTAATGGTTGGCTTTGAGACTAAATTGTTGTTTAGCACAACCTATCACCCTCAAACGGATGGACAGATAGAAAGAGTGAACCAAATATTAGAATACATATTAAGGATGCATGTGATTCATCAACCTAAGAAGTGGGAAGACTACCTTCCATTGGTAGAGTTTGCCTACAACAACGGTTATCAAGAGTCATTGAAGATGAGCTCTTTTGAAGCCCTCTATGGTAGACAGTGCAAGACTCCAATTAGATGGATTAATGCAGTGGATAGAATTACAATCAGGCCCAACATGCTGAAAGAAATGGAACAAAAAGTAATTCAGATTAAGAAAAATCTGAAAACTGCTTAGGATAGATAGAAGAGTTACGCCGAAAGAAAGAGAACTCCCAGAGAGTTCAAGACAGGAGACCATCTCTATTTTAGAATTAGACCCAGGAAGAGTTCCTTGAGAAAAAGAGCTTATGCCAAGATGGCACCCCAGTATTGTGGACCCTTTGAAATCATAGATAGAGTGGGACCTGTATCCTATAGGCTAGCAGTCCCTCCCATAGTGAAGGCACATAATGTTTTCCATGTTTCATTATTGAAGAAATATGTACATGATTATAATCATATAATTGATTGGTCTATGATTCAGATGTAGACAAAGGGATAATTCCTACACAGGTCTAAACTCAATGCATACTAGACAGGAAGGAAACCTCACTTAGGAACAAAACCATTGCACAAGTCAAGGTGTAGTGGAAACACTTTGGCCTAGATGAGGCTATGCGGGAAATGGAGGATGCCATGAAACAAGCATATCCATTTTTATTTACTTCTATATATATATAGAGAACATTAAGAGATAGAGAATCGAGGATGATGTTCCTTTAATGGGGAGGGGATTGTAACTCCCCTGTTTCCCCCAATTTGTAAATATAAATATATTGTCCAAGAGACTATGGAAAACTCGACATGTGTGAATGTTTGATCTGATGAACCTTTGTATAAAAGGACAATGAAGGTAATTTATATTATTAATAGAAAATGGATAAGCATTGCATGACTTTTGAAAGGGGTTTTTTTTAATATAGACCATGGATGCTATGAGGGATATGGTGAGGGGAACCAACAATGGTTGAGATAACCCCACCAAACCAGTACCTTGATGGATTTAATTGCTCAGGACTAGAATAGTCCTCTAACCTAGGGATGAATTAGAGTCAGGTTGGTAGGTGGGAAGACCTCCTCAATAGTTAATGAGGGGATGGGGTTGAGTGCCCATATGAAAGTATTTCAGACCTGACCATGGACTTGGAATTCAGGCCACATGTAATCTTGCAGAGGAAGGAAAGAAAGGAATGCATGGTGGGAAGAGGAAGAGGTATGAAGAGAAGCAGAGAAGAGAGACTAAGCTCTGAAGTTATAGGAAGAACTAAGAAATGAATCTATTTTGGTCGCAGGAAGTGGCTAGTAGAGTTATGATATAAGTTCATAAAAGAGAGTTTTGAGTGACTAAGGAAGTACTCAAGCAGGCCTCTTTGCTTTGTATAGAGAGAACCCATTGCCAAGATCTCATGGGAGGAGGAGAGTAACCTCTGTCCCTAACTATTTTTGAGCCGGAAGAAATAACTCTCTCTCAGAGCATCATGGTCTAGCTCAGGGGTGGCCAGTGGTAAATCTGTTAGGAGTGACAGTGCCTATGGTTGGGTGGAAACATGCATTGCTTTCAATAGTTTCATCACGTCTTCTGGTTTTGATAAGTATTTCCATACTTTGTGTTTTGAAATGGGTTAATGAATGAATGCATGTATTTATACATCTAAGAATGGTCTCTCTGTTGAATGATCAATTTATGTGTATGAATATACCTTCTTGTGGAATTTTGTTTTTGATTGATCATCTATATGCCCCAGTTTAGCCTTCGAGACATATTGAGACGTAAACCTATAGGAGGGCTGGGATATAAATCATTACATCAATATGACCCTGTTTATTTAAAGAGAATATCTCCTTCAGAATCCTTGTTGTGCAAATGAGACACCATGCCCAAGTCCTTAGTAAGTTCACGATGAGGAAGATGTATTTATGTCGTGATAGTTTAGAAGGATCCATGTGACCAACACCCAGTGACCATGTGCTAAGCCTAAGGGAGCTAATTCCTTCTGACTTCGGAGCTCTGGAAGTCCGGGAATTCAAAGTATTGTCAGTCGTAATAGTTGCAAACATGCTGAAGGAGACTGAGAACAACATTGGGTGGTTTCCCTAGTGGTTAGATGAATTTATCTTACTGACTAAATCAAGATTCAAACCCCCATCGTGAAGTAGCATGAGCCATCGATCAATAATTTTTCTGGGTTCCCTCAGCCATTAGATCTATGCCTAGGGGACTTTGGCGGAGTACCACTTTGGTAGAATGGAGATGTCATAGCATCAAACTCCCCGAACATCGAAGTTACAAACAAAAGGAAATCGATAGATTTGGTGGTGGAGATCGTTAGGAGCCCCACCTACCATCCGATCATTCTGGAGGATGGACCCACACACGGTACTTCAGCAAAGTCTTGCTTTGGGAGAGTCGAGTGGCAGTAAATCCAAAACCCCCAAAGGCCGGAGCCGTGAAGTGACCAGGATTGTCGATCTACAGATATTTCAGGTTCTTTCCTAGTAGTTAGATTTACGGTGTAGTCATCCCAACGTTGACCTCTTCGGAAGGATAGGGGCGTTGTAATGCCAAAACCCTCGAAGTTCAAAGTCGTAAAGTGACCAAGACCGTAGATCTAGGGATACTTTGAGTTCTTTCCTAGCTGTCGGATTTACATTGTATTCAACCTGACATTGACCACTTCGGGAGGACAGGGGTGTTGCAACCTCAAATCCCTTGAAGGTCATAGTCGCGAAGTAATGTGGACCGTAGATCTAAGGATCCTTCAATATCCCTCTCAACCATCGATATATAGGGGATGTGTGGCCCTAGATCCTTTAGTATGGAGACTGAGCACTCTAGGGAATTTTAGGTGTGATGTGTCGAGAAACTCCAAAACCCGAAGTAGTGAGAGTCGTTGATTCGAGGACGTGTTGAGCACTCAACACACCATAAAAATCCTATTTCTAATTTTACTTTTTGGGTACCAATTGATCTTTTGCACTGTCTAATTCGACTTCATTATGAAAAATGTTGCCTTTTCTTATCATTTTTTACTCTCATTAAGTCTTCCAAAGTTTGATTGAATCTATGAAAACTCATGAATTAAAAAAAAAGACTTAACGCTTAAATAAGAAATCAGCAGCCAAAACACTTCCCCCCGACGTGCTCAAAGATTCAGCATCAGAAGGAATTAAAGGATAAAAGAAAATCACTCAAAATCCATAGTTGTAGAGCACCGATCGGCATCGGCAAAATGAATTTTTCTTTCGAGATAAGCATCTTACAAGGATATCACCAACAACAGATCCTCTTCGGCATTGGTAAAAGGAGAAAATAGTAAACATTAAATGAAGAAAGAAATGATATCATCGATAGTTGATACCTTGCACTAAAGTTTTTCTCCAATCGTGAACTTCCAAAACTTTTTCAGCACCAGGAGTTTTGAGAATGCTAACCCAAAGGAAACTACGCGATAGATTTACCTCTGATCACCGATCCTCGACACCTTTTGACATTAACGATCCTAGATTTAGTTTAATAATGCACCCCTGGAGGAAGGTCTCGACTTCGACTAATATTTGTGAGCTAAGTCACTGGTTTGCATTACCACGTGCCCCAAGCCAGTTTTTCCTCGTCAGCACCGTACGGTGAAATCGATTGGCATCGGAGGTTTTTCGCAAAAGACTATCAATGAAAACACTCATAACACCTTGCCGATACCTAATCCACCCCCTAGGAAAGAGACACAATGGGACATTTTAGCGCTAGATACATTGCAATCCAGAGCACTTAAGGGACTAATTAATTGCAAATCTCGCATTAGTTGCTAATTTTTGCGTGAATCAAAAGGATCATTTGAATTTACCGATACAACACATCACCCTCCGCGCCTCCGTTGTCAACCCACAATGAATTAAATTACAAAGATTCGGCGGTATATTTGTTTGAATTTCACTCATCACCCTAATTAATTGGTTGATACGACCAGTAATTTACTCTCCGTTAAATCCTCTTGATCCATTGTAAACAATATTATTCTGCGTGCTAAGGATTTTCAGAGCATCTAGAAGAACGAGATGAGAAATTCAAAAATATTTTGAGCCCCCCCCCCCCATGAGTATCAAACTAAAAAGTTTAGCAAGCATTAAAGGTATGTACTAGTCTGGATTTTCTATGTTTTCACTTCAAATATATGTTAATATCCAATATCTCTCAGTGCACAGGTCCTAAAGGATTTTATTTTTTGATTTGAAGGAACAATGTCTCCAAGAAATACAAACACTAGGCGATCACCGAGAGTGTCTAATCTAAAGGAACCAGAGGTGGGAGAAGGCTCATACCCAGGGCCAACAAAACAATTAGAATTTGCTCCAAGGTTGGAACTAGTCATCAGAACATCCACCAAGAAGATTTTCACTCAACCTCCCACCTTTGGAGACAGAGAGGAAAACATAGGGGGCAAGGTGATACTCCCACATTGGGGAGAAATCTTCAATAAGATCATCCAAGAAGAATTCCCAGATTATACCCTGCACAATGACTCCGACATGAGAAATCTTGAGGATGAAGTTTTTCCAGATATCCAACTGTCATACCTTCATGTGGTAGCGAGCAAGACCCCAGTGTTCCAGTGTATATAACTATTGCAATGGCTCATCAACCACACATACACACAAAAGTGCCTGATCAACGACAACAATGGTGAGTGTGTCGGGGTTTTCCTTTCAGTAGAGGTGCATAATTATTACAATATCAGAGACCTAGAAGAGCGACTAAACACTGATTTAATCGTCAACTTTTATGAGCACGATGACACTGACCGAGTGATGGCTTCATGGTAGCGAGAGGATAAAAAGTACACCAATCCAACCTCTGGAGGGTACCAAACAACCAACTTAAGGGAGCCATATATCTATTCAATGGCCCTCATCTGCCGGTTATATGGGGAGAAAGATTGCTCCAGGTTTTCAGAGGCTTGGATGCCTCTATCTTATACTATAGTCATTTATGGGAAAGGTTTTAACAGGGGTGCCATCATTTCCAAGCAGCCGAGCATTTTCATACAACAGGCTCAAACACCGAAAGAAGGAGAGTCTCCATTCTTTTACATGACTTATTATTTATTGGACATCATCTATGCCAAAAATGTTTTTACCAAAATGAACTTGAGTTGGCACGTCTCGGAACTCCCAGTCCATGTATATTTAAGCATATTATGGGAGAACATGTACACAAAATCCTACTCCCTCATCTATGATGAATTCATCGCACACATTTATTTCATTATTTTCAAGAAAGGGCATCCAAGACTATCGACTGCGGCCAAAAACATGATATCAAAGGTTGGCCACTGGTATTTGGATGAATGTGATACCTACATTATGGTATTCGAGGCCACTGGAGCACCTCATCTCCTACCTGTGCATGTTTCTGATCGACTAGTAGTAGGGGAGATATTCTATCAAACTATTCTACAAGGATACAATGCTACTATGGTGAAAGATAAGAAGTGGGCATTTATACCTTATGGATTCCATATAGGTTTCTACCTGGTAAAAGACATAGCTCAAGCCAGGCAGGAAGGGCTGAGCCAATTGGAGTTTTGATTCTAGACCGGTCGTTTCCGCAAATATGACCAAAGGGGTTTAGTATTGAAGCACACATCCCAAGTGTTATCCTACTGGCCATATGCCCATGACAAATTCGAAGATGAGGTCTTCACCAAAAATGACCAACAATGGGAGGAAGTGGTGGCAAGGATGGTCGAACCCAGAATGACCAATGAGCCTAGATTAACATGCAACAATCATAGAACAATCGGCTCAAGGATCCATCAGGGCCAAGGAAGAAAGGATGTTTGAAGTAGCCGAAGCCCCCCAGGTAGCAGAAAAAGTAGGAAAAATTCCCCAGGTAACCCCAGTACAAGACAAAAGTTCCTCTGAGGCTCAAGACACATAGGAGAGGGTGTTACTCATGATGGAAAATGCACAGCGGATAATGGATCAGCTGCAAAATGACCCAGACATCATAAATATTCCAAGGCTCCCTACCAACAACCTAGATGAAAGCCAGATGGGACCAAGGGGTCTTGAATTTATAGACCTTGATGAAATTACTGGGTTAGATTACCCTGAATTCAAAATGCCACCAGAAGGATCACCGACAGATGTTTCAGCTCATCCAAATAATGTCGAAGCATCACAGAGGACTAGTGCGTCAAACCCCTTAAGTGAACTGATAAAGATATATGACGATGATGAAATCTCATAGGTATCTCTTAGGACCCCTGTGCATATAGAAGAATAAAAGGGAAATGAGCAAACATCTTCTCCTATTCCCGATGCCCAAATTCAAGAGCTCCCACAAAAAGAGAAAGAAACCGAGAGTGTCCTAGACACTAAGATGCATGATGCATTGGAGACCCGAACAGACAGTCCAAAGGATGAGTCAGGGTAGGACGACCCAAAAGAGGAAACCCCGCAACAAGAAATCGGTGCTTCAAAGGTCGATGAACAAGTAATTATCAATTCTATCCCAGATGCCTCTATTTCACTCGGTACTCAAACCCCCGATGAGCGACAAAAAGAATTTGAACCTTCGGAGCACAACGAGGAAGTTCAAGAACCCAACCTTGAACAAGTATACACTAGTGGAAGTCTCGAAAACACACTCACATGGGGGGATCATCATATTCTCAAACCCGTGGAAAAAGTAGCTGACATACATGCCATAGCTTATGATCAGAGGAAGAAGGATATCATCTAGAGAACCACCAAGAAGAGGAGGATCAATTTAGATTTCTCCATCCTCATCACTACCAAGGAACATCTGATCAACATAGAAAATTCTAAGATGTCCGAACTCATCAGTGCAGGGATGGAAATTACAGATGCCACATTGGACAGAGCTAAAAGAGATGAAAAGGAGTTGGCCATCGCTTTAAAGGAATTGGAACATTTGCGCCACTTGGTGAAGTATTACCAAGACACCACACAGGTCATGATGTACCTAAGGAATGAATTCAAGGAAGCCTATAGCACGTTCCCATATGAGCGACACCTATTTACAGAAAGGATAGTTGAGCTCCAGGAGGACACCCTCATGTCACTTGCAACATGCAAAGATATGGAGCGGTGGTACGAGAAATCACATCAAGCCATAGAGAGAGTCGACTACACTGATGTGGTCCAACAAGGGCGAGACAAATAAGAACATGACATTTAGGTGTTGAACGAAAGCAGTCTTGATGGCATAAAGAATTCAGGTGAATAATGGTAAAAAATGGCTCGGGAACCCCATCGAGAAATCCAAGAGAAATAGGCCAAGTGTGAGAAAAATAGGTCAAAATCAACAAGGCAATGAAGGATATCGGTCTTCTCGAGTTTATCATGCCCGATGACTTCGGTGACTTGCGCGACATAGTCAAATTGCACATCGAACAAGACTCAACATGGGCCGAAGAACTAGCAAAGGTGACAGACACAACGCTAGGTCAAGTGAGATAGTTTATGGAACACTTGATCAAAACTCGGGCTATGCTGCAAGAGTTAAGTGCCATTCTGGTCAAGTATCGGGCACATGTGATAGAGATAATAGATATTTACATGGCCCTGATGGAACAACATAGATTCCCATGCACCAATACCTACGAGGAGTTGTTCATCCAGTGGTCAGAGTATGAGAAGAATCACTCGTTTAAAGTGATATCTTGAGATGACTCCTTGACAAACTGATAGGTGAGAATGCCACGTGGTGATTTGTTTTTTACTTATCTTCACTTTAGGCATTATTTTCAATTAATTTATGTTATAAATAAGAGCATCGACCAATTAGTTAGAGGTCGATGCTTGTTGCAAAAAACTCTCATTTTTGGTTTTGTTAAGAATTATTTTGGAGTTGCCTTTAATTGAGAAGTCCTTCTGGACCAGAGACAAGTTTATGTTTTCATCAAATGCATGTATGATTGGATGTGGAGAAGAACTATTTCCTATTATGTCTCATGAATGGATGCAGTAACGAGTAAGAGCCATTAAATCTATTGATAAGTTATTTGATGCAATGTTTTACAATTCTTTCTTTAATGATGAAAATAAATCTTTGTGTTATTATGTGATTGATGATTAGACTTGAGTGAATTATTTTGCTTACCGTTATTTATCACATGCATGTTTTCTTTTGATAACTCATATCTCAGTCAATAATTGGAATATTCACATGGTTAATGTATTAGTACTATGCTTGTGGTATACGATCATTGTCTGCATGCTAGGGTGTAAGGGTTATCCCAAACCCAGCCTCTTCTCCAGTAGTTTAAGTTTGTTCCCATTTGTTTCCTAGTTGGTTTATACTGGATTTCCATCTTATACCAGTCACACCAAAAGAAAATACAAAAAAGAGAACGTTTGAACTGAAGGAGAGGCCTTCACAAGAAAACGTAAATCCCATCGATTAATTGGTCGAATCGTAAGATCTGGAGAACCATTGCACTATTAAACGCTACTGAGTCTAATTGGGCCTTAGTGGAGGGTTTGGTTTATGTTGTTGAACTAAAGGGATTTAGGACCCATCAACAGAAATGGCGCTAGAAGGAGGGACTTAAGAATGAATGGTTGAATACATATTCCATATAATATTTCAGACAGCTTGTAGATTCAAAATAGCCCACATGCATGGCTAGCCATTCCCAAGACAACCCACACACACTGAGTATTCCTGAAATGAGGAGCTCACCCCAGCCTGAGGAAGAATGCTTGATTCTTGACATACCTTACGCTCTTCCTCACTAGGAATTACATCAATTTAGAAGAATCACTAGAGCATACGCCTGACGGATCAGTGCATTGTCCTTAGCTCTGATACTTCCTCGAAGACAAAAAAATAAGCAAACCAGTGGTTGACACCCCTAACCAAGTTTTTGTGCACACAGTAGAATACCTAATAGATTTCGAAATCACCAAAATCGAAAACCCTCTAAATCTAATCCCTGAAACGCCAGTCGATGACGTCTCTAAGATGGATGATTTTTCAGAAGAGGAGGATTTTAACTATGAGTCTGAAGATATGGAAGACAACAATGAACATGATGAAAAAATGGGAAACCCACCACAAAAAAATCAACCTTGGTTGGCCAGAGATGCTTTGGCCATCCCGAGATAATTCCATAACCTTCCCCGACATCCAGAGAAGTTACTTCCTAAGTTTGATCCCGAGACCTCGAGATTGCCTGAAGATCATATCAAAAAATTCACACTAGCTATCAGATTGATGAATGTCCATCACGAAGACGTAGTGTTCCCCTACACTTTCGAGAATTTGTCTTCCACGTGGTATTTTAACTTACCTATAGGATCAATAACTAGTTGGATGAAGTTTCAAAAGGATATTTTAGATAAATTTGTGGAAGAGACTACTACGAGAGCTCTAATGGATGAGTTGTTCATTGCCACCATGAGTTCGAAGGAAAGGGTCAAAGACTTTAACAAAATATTTACCACTATCTTAAACAAATTCCAACCCGAAGCTAAACCTACTCAAAAGTTGCAAATCAAAGTATACACTAATGCTCTCCCATATTATATTTCCATGTTTATGAAGAGGGTTGCTAAACTAACCCTAGCTGAGAATGTTGAAGAAGACAAAACTATTGAATTCCAAATGAAAGGATGCAAAGAAAGTCAGGTCTCCTTAGTCAATAAAGAAGCTCAACCCCCTCCCCGGAGAGGGATATTTCTCACTAGACCCCCAGAGAAACAAGTAGAACAAGCTCCTAAAAAGGGAAGTGGGGACATAGAGGACCTACAACACATGGTTAAGAAGTTATCCAACGAAATCATAGACATGAAAAGAAGTGTTGGGGATGGAAACCATGGCCATAGGTCCTATAATTATTTATTTAAAAGGAACCCACCATTCAAAGAAATTGAACCTCCCCCATCTAACTTAAATATCGATTTGAGAAATGTAGCATATGATTATTTCTATACTTATCACCATGAAAACCAACCCGAAAGAGACTGCCCTCAATGGGTGCATGCCATGAATTTGATGGCCAATCAGTTTCTAGACGAAGTCTCCCTCACCAAACAACCAAGCGGTTCAGTTATGAATGTTGCTTATCATGAAGAGATTGATCCAACAGAAGATACAATCATGATGATATGGTATCCTGACCTAATCATTCCTTCCAACGACTTATTTGAGTCTCAAGAACCACCCGTAGAGGTCTCGGTGGTGCAAACGCGAAGTAAAGGTCAACCCTTCTCAAATGACCTTACTACTACCCAAACGTCGGGGGGAATATCAACTCCCAATCACCCGAAAGAACCTTTCTCTCCCCGTAAGAACCGTATAAGAATCCATACCTGAGAATTGCCCCAACTAGATTACAACGTAGTTGAATATTTGAAGAACTTGAAGGCTAATATTTCAGTCATGGACATATGTAGAATCCCTCATCAAAAGGACTTCCTGCTACAAGCTTTGAAATCAGTAGAAAACCCTACAATAATAAATGAACAGGAAAGAAATATAATCCCACGGATCTAGTAAATAAACCAACTGTGAACACCTATTCTGAAGACAAGAAGGGAAAACCTTTTGTCCCATCGTTACTTTTAACATTTGAAGTTGTCAATAGAAACCTCCACAATTGTTTGGTCAATTCAAGAGCATCTTCCAATGTTATGCCCTTATCTATTTGCAAAATTTTAAACGTTGTTCCTCTCAAAAGTGACAAACATGTAATACAACTAGACAGAACCCAGGTCAAAGTCATGGGAGAACTCAAAGATGTAATGATCAGAATAGCGACACATCCTAAGTTTGTGCAAGGGATTGACATCATTGTGGTAGATATCCCAGAAGCTTATTGGTTACTAGTAAGTTGAGATTGGTCTGAGAATTTAAATGGATACTTTAGTACAAATTGGGAACACCTTTGGCTGTCGTTGAAGGGATACAAAAATATAATCAGAATTGATAGCGAAAGGTATCTTAAATATACTGTCACTGACCTAGAAACCCTAAATGAACCCTCATCGACATATTTCCATGTTCTAGAAAATTATTCCTGTGATTCCTACTTCGGGAAATTCTCCCCTCTTTCATCTGATGTCCCTCTCACTCAGAACTATGAAATTGTTTTTCTGGAGGAGTTGCCGACAATGATGGAAGAAACCCTCTTCTGCCAAGAACCTACATTAGAAATCACAGAACTAGCAGGAGGAAAAGAGGAAAGTAATAAGAAAGGGGAAGCCGATACATGTTTCCCACAAGTTTGGACCCTATATTTTGATGGATATAAATCGCAAGAAGGGTCAAGGGTAGGGTGCATTCTCATTAATACTAAAGGTAAATGACATTTCCTATCTTGTAGACTAGAATTCGAATGCACAAATAACATTATCAAGTATGAAGCTTTAGTACATGGGATAGATAAATTCATAGAATTAAATGTCCAAATATTAAAAGTTTTTGAAGACTCTGAAATTATTGTCAGACAGATAAGGAATACTATACATTGCAACTCTCCACACAAGAAGAATTACCAACAAGAATTACCAACAAGAAGAACATTCTTGCTGATTCTCTAGCCACCGTTGCCTCAAGGCTATCACCCCTAAAAAATTATGAAGCTTCTCAGTTCACTGTAGAACTGTTATATAAACCCGCAATGCCCAACAATATTTCTAATTGGAAGGTTTTTGAAGGAGATGAATAGATTATAAACTTTCTGACCAATCAGGACAATTTTAAAGATTTGGCCATTGACGATGAAGCATTCCAGGATCAGTTGACGGAAATTGACCTTCATGTAAATCAGTCGATCGACAAGTCAAAGTCTCACATGATACCGAAGGGGGTAGCCAACTTAGAAAACCTTTTTGATCTAAAGGATTGATTTAAGGGGCCCAAAAATGCTAAGACTGGTAGTTCATGTCCCATGCATGAAATTATAAATCTCGAATCCTCAAAAAACCCAAAGAAGGTAAACCTCAGAAAAACCATATCTAAAGAGGAAAGGAATTCCTATCTCAAACTCTTCAGACAGTATCAAGATGTCTTTGCATGGTCCTAATGAGATCTGAAAACTTATGATACTTGTATCATTCAACACATTATCCTATTAAAACCTAAAGTGAAACCCTTCCAACAGAAGCTTCGTTAGTATAACCCTTCCCTAGAACCTCTCATGTGTCAGGAGTTGAAGAAAATGCTAGATTCTAAAATTATCTTCTAGGTTAGACATTCTATATGGGTAGCTAATTTGGTTCCTGTAAGGAAAAGGTATGGGGAGATTCGCCTATGCACATATTTTAAAAACTTCAACAAAGCTTCAGAAAAGGACAACTACCCAGTTCCTCCAATGGATCAGCTCTTGCAGACCATGTCTGGCTCTGAGATTTTATCTTTTTTGCATGGCTTCTCAGGTTACAACTAGGTTTTAGTTTCAGAAGAAGATCGTTTAAAAACTACCTTCTAAACCAAGTGGGGAAATTTCTCTTACAAACGCATGCCCTTTGGTTTAATCAATGCAGGAGCGACCTTCTAGAGGGACATGGATGTATCATTTTAGGGACTAATCAACAAGTTTGTATTAGTTTACTTGGATGACGTGACTATGTATTCGAAGAATAGAGAACATCACATCCAACACTTAACCCAGATTTTCGAAAGGTGTAGGAAATACGGTATATCCTTAAACCCTAAGAAAACTATTTTCGATGTCGAGGAAGTTAAGCTTCTAGGCCACATTATATCTCAAGAAGGAATTCGTATAGACCCAGAAAGGATTAAGGCTATAGCTCAGCATCCATTACCTCACAACAAAAAACTGATGCAATCATCTTCAGAAAAATCAACTTTGTGAGGAAATTCACCCCCGAGTTCGCAGAAACTATCAAACCCTTACAAAAGATGATTCGTGAATATGTTGAATTTAAGTGGGATGATGAACAAAAGAAGGAATTCAGTGATATTAAGACTGCTATATCTCAAGCTCCTGTGTTGCGAAGCCCTGATTTCAACAAAGATTTTTTCCTCTATACTTTCACCTCCGATCAATCGTTAGTTGCAGTTTTACTCAGAAGGATGATGAAAACAACGAGGCTTCGATGTTCTTCATGAAAAATAACCTCCAAGGAGATGAACTGAATTATTCTGCTATAAATAAACAAACTTATGCAGTTTATAAAGTAGTAAAACATTTCAGATCTGACATCCTCAAGAACCATACCAGAGCAATCGTGCCTCACCCCACAGTCTGATCCCTATTTACTCACCAGGATATGGGGGAAGGAAGAGGGAATTGGATGGCAGTAATCCAGGAATTTGATCAAGATATAAAACCTTCTAAACTAGTTAAAGGACAAGGATTATGCAAACTAGCAGTTGAGGCTCAAGACCAAGTAAATAAAGACTCTGGATGGGAAAATAAAATGGCATTATGGTGTGGTGAAGCTTCGTACATTTCCCCAGGACAAGAGTCTTGGTATGATAAATTGACTTATCTCTTACATCATGGTACTTTCCCAGAATACCTAAACCTTGGGGAAAGGAGAGCTCTCAGGTTCAAATATGCACAATATCGCCTCATAAATTCAATACTCTTCCGAGTTAATTATGATGGGGTACTTTTAAGATGCCTTGAATGTGAATATGCAGATAAAGTTCTAAAGGAGTTCCATGACGGCCCTATCAGTGGACATTTTGTGGGAGACACCACCGCTCATAAGATACTGAGAGCTGGCTACTATTGGCCCACTTTTTTGAAGGATGCTCACACCTGCACTAGGAATTGTAAAACTTGTCAAATAAGCATTGGGAGAGAGAAGAGAGCAACGGTACCACTCCAAACAGTAACTGTTTCTAGCCCTTTTGAGAAATGAGGGCTAGACATCATGGGAGAAATTACACAAAGCTCTTCAAAACAACACAAGTACATACTTACTGCCACTAATTACTTCACGAAATGGGCAGAAGCCATTCCTCTGACCCATGTAAATGAGAAGGTGGTAATCCAATTCATAGAACAACAACTAATCACAAGGTTCGGTGTCCCTTCTATTATTGTTTTCAATAATGCATCTTTATTTTATTCCACCTTATTAACAAAGTTTTCCCTAGACAAAGGAATCATAATTCGATACTCTTCAAATTATTATCCACAGGGAAACAGAGTGGCATAAACAACTAATAAGAACCTAGTAATAATATTGAAGAAAATGATTGCAGATAACCAAAGGAATTGGCATAATTTGCTTTGTGGGAAGAGAGAGTTACACCCAAGGAAGCTATAGGAAATTCCCCATACTTTCTAGTATATGGGCAGGAATCCATTCTCCCAAATGGACTATATCTCACATCTATTCAACTTTCTGAGGAGTCTGAGGGGCATCCCTCATCAACCTTACAACAAATAATTGACACCCTGCTCATGTTAGAAGAAGAAAGGGAGAAATCTAAATCAAAATTCATAACCCACCAGCAGATCGTTAAAATATGGTTTGACAAGAATAAGGCCAAAGAGAATAATTTTGAAGTGGGAGACTTAGTCATGAAATGGGACAGAGAAAATACAAACCTAAAGGCAAACATTCTAAGTTTCAGAATCTATGGCTTGGACATTTTCAAGTGGCCAAGAAGATTGGGGCAGGAACTTATCAGTTACAGAATCTAAGGGGGGAACCTGAGGCCCTCTCAGTGAATGGCCAATCCCTAAAACAACAATTTAATTTAAAAAAAAAAGAAGTAAATAAAAATATTTTATGTTTTGTGTGCGTATTTTCATGATTTTGTGTCTAGCGAGGTCGATTGTGAAATGCATTTTTTGTTTTCTTTTTCTATTTCAACTTCTGCACTTTTAAAGATTATGTTTATCAAGACAATGGTCGACCTCAAGTCATGCAACATATCGAATGCTCTTCCTAACTTGTCGCTCACATACAAACACGAGAGGCGTTGGGGAACTTGCAATTGTTTCGAGGGGCTCACTATCTAACCTGTGCAGATGAAAAACTTTGGAGAAATGTCAAAAGTGTCTTCCTAGTGGTTTGGTAAGACCTTAATGGAAATAAGGAAAGCTAGAAAGGAATACATGCACCTCACAGACAGAGGAGCTAGTAAGTTTCACCTGAACCATCTCATCTTGCAAAATAACAGACGTCATCCTCTCTCACTCGCTGAGGGAATTTTGACAAAATAAAAGTTAACCATATCAAATGAGTGCACAATAGGGGAGGGTATGCGGATATCTCCTCCATGGCTATGGATGCTCGCTGGCAGTGGAGAAAGTTTTGTGACGTCAGGGTGACTCTGTCGGGGCTATGGATGCTCGCTGGCAGCGAAGCGACACCGTAGAAAGTGAGTGAAGTTAACTAAAGGCTCCATGCCAATGAACGCTCTACTAGACTCTTGTCAAAACAGGGCATGAGTCAGGGTTACAGGAAATGAAGAAGGAATAAAGGTTGAAAACCCCATAGGCAGACCCGGAGGCATCAACCAGAAAACTTTGAATACAAGGGTAAAACATGCTCTGATTCAAAACTAGTTAAACTCTCCACCAGCTTTTTCATCAACCGAGCCCGAAGGAGGAACAAA